>VYYJ01000922.1:0-40401 GCA_021029165.1 Cyphoderus albinus
TGCCGAGGGCGCTGCAAGACTGTACTAAAATCAAGATTTTCCCTTTACGTACAGTCTCGCAGCGCCGCCAGGACACTTTTTTTGGGAAGTGCGTCTACGTCTCTTATACATATATGTTGGTTTATGTGTAATAATAACAGTAGTATTAGAATTTAAAGTGGAAAATTGCTTATACATATATAAATATAGATTTATGATGATATGATGACGTGTGTTTGCGTGAGTGAGTGTTTATAGTTTTTGGCACTTGTTTTATTATAATAATAATAATAATACAAGAAACGCGAGGCCTACTCTAAAGCGTAGTTAGAAGAAAAGTGATTTTAAAAACACCTTAAAACAATATGGCCAGCTGCTAGACTATTTGACCGTTGAAGGTTCGTTTTGCTGGTTACTAAAATGAAACAACTGAGAGAGAACACAAAACAATGAGTAAAGCATGAATGAGTGTAGTATTTTATAGTAGTAATTTATTTTCGTTCTTATAAAGATTTTGGGTCACCATCCTCCCTCCTTCCCCGGCATTACTCATTTAGTATATAGAGATTTAAGAGAGAGAAAGTGAGATAGAACACATAAAGAAAAAGATTATTATTTTTTGATTCCGCTGATATTCTCATCTGCTTTTGTATTTAGAAAAAAAGCTTTCAAAAACCGTCAAACAACAGCAACAAAACAAAGATGATGACGATAAATATGATGAGATAAACATGATTACACACAAACACACGCTGACGATTGTGCTCGAGTAAGTATAGTATAACAGAGAGGAGAAAGCATATAATAAATAGTAGTAGTAATAATAATAATAATAAATAATAATAATAAATAATAATAATAATATCATTTTCATGGCAGTAGTTTACTTTAGTTTAGTTTTTCTTCTCATTTTTTTTAAGCACAGCTTCGTTTTTTTCTCTAACTCTCATTTTCTGTGAAGAAAAAGAAAGTTCTCTTTCTTCTGTATTTCCATAATATTTCGCTTGATATTTAAAAGACCAAACGGTTCATCATCATCATCATCATCAGTAGCAGGAAGCAGCAGGAAGCAGAGGAAGGATGAAAGAAGGAAGGATTTGTGATGTGATATAAAAATGTGCTCTCATCATCATAATCATTCCTCATCCTGATGATGTCACGTCAGTAAGCACACGAAAAGACCACCGGTGTTTTAAATATATTATTTGTTGTTGTTGTTGTTGAAAATCACGCAAGATTCATTTATTAAAATCTTCCTCCTCCAACCAATTCAGCAATCTCTTTTCCTTCACATGTGTGTTATTGTTGCCGCGCGCGCGTGTGGCTATTTCGCCTCTCGCGACTCTTGTGTTGTCCCACCAGCACCAACTTTCACTCATCAACTTTCACTGTATCAGTTTTTATTTTTTGCCTGCCTGCCTTTGTCACTCAGGTACGAAAATCTGACTTCTCAAACTTTCCCAGAGATTTTTCTTCTCCTCTTCACTCCACTCGTCTACGACGGCATGGTTATGGTGGTGAGGGTGGTGGTTGCTGCTGCTCTCCGGTGGTGGTATTATCCCGTTATTACTATTGCGTTCACTCACTTGCGTGTCGTCTGGAGGATTATTATTGTGCGTGGTGGTGGAAGTTGCTCCAGTGTTGCTACTGGGGAAAGATGAGTACGGCTGCGAATAAGACCCACTCTGTTGCTGGTGATAAGGTTGATGAGGTTGAGGTGAAGGAGGAGGATGGTGGCGGTGATTATGCTGATGATGAAGATGATGCTGATTGTGTTGGTGGTGTTGCGCGTTAACATTCTCTGTCAATAATGGGTTATTGTTACTATTCGCTCTGCTCCTGTGACGATGTCGGGTTGTTGCATGGTTGTGGTGGTGGTGGTATTGTTGCTGCTGGTTGTTGTTGTGATTATAAATACTACTAGGAACATGATTTTGTGATGTCGGTAACTGATGATGCTGCGGCGGTGGCTGGGTCCGAGTGTTCGAGTTGTACTCGCTACTGCTCTCGAGCAGTAGCTCTTCTTCGTCGTCATCATCATCATCCTCCACTACCACCGTATTCATTATGGGTTGGTCCTCGGTCAGTAGTAGTGGTGGTGGTGGTTGATGTGAAGAAGAAGAAACTCCTCCTACCCCGTTATTATGTGCCTGGTTTTCTGGACGCTGTTGTTGGTGGAGAAGAGGTACGAGGACGAGCGGGGCAACTTGGTTGAGGTTATGGTAGGCCCCTCCGCCACCACCGACTCGTGACGCTGGTGCTTGATGATTATTATTATTGTTCCTCGTCATCATCATCCTCTCACCTGGGTCCGTAATACAGCTGCTACTGCTGCTGGAGGAATTCATCATCATCATCCCTCCCTGTTGCTCTTCTTCTTCTTCTTGTTGTTTCATCAAAACCTGTGTTTGGTGGTGGATATGAGCCCAGGTCTGAGTAGCGTTCCGAGTGCTGGAAGAAAACGAGACAAAAGAAGAGATGATTTTTTTTTGGGTTTTAGAAAGAAAAAAGAAAAAAGATAGAATCCTTTTGATGTAGTATATTAGTATATAGTATTATGGGAAAAAATCTGTTCCTTGTACGCTGGAACGTGAAAACGAGAGAGAGAGAGAGAAAACGAGAGACAACGAGAGAAACGCCATTATCTTGTTGAGCGTATGCATGACTGGGCTCAAAAAAAGCCTTTTAAAATGTGCTTGTCGCTCACAGAAGAAAAGAGATACACATTTCTTCTTCTTCAAGGAATTTTTTTTTCGATCTCCTATATGCTACCGGTAGTCGTGGTGGTGGTTGGGAAATAAAAATAAAACTCTTTCTCTTTCCTCTCTCAAGTCTCAACAAAGAATCTTGTGTACAACACGATAAAAGCAAAAGCGTCTTTCTCAAGAAGAGAAGAAAAAAAAAGGTTTTCACTTGGCTTAAGCGGAGCCATTATGTTTGTGCGATATTGTGGCTTCCAGTGAGTGAGTTCCACCGGTGGTGGTGATGGTCCAAAGTCACCAGAGCGTGAAAAGAATTTTCATCGCGACAGAGAGAAAGAGAAGGAGCAAATCGTCATCGTAGAAGAGAAGTAGCAGCAATAAGAATAGTCATAATAAATAACATATCTATTTTTCGAGCGATTTTCTCTTTTCTGGAATGTGTGTGTGTGTGCTACCTGGCAGAGAGAGATTCTTCTTCTTCTTCTTCTTTTTTCTTTACAAGTTTACTATTTCTGTTTGTGTGTCATTCTCAGCGTTTAGTGATGCAAAAACGACGATAGCAAAAGTATCATAGAAGAAGAATGCGTTTTTAGTAAGGAGAGAGAGAAAAGGTAAATAGAGGAGAGAGAGAGACGTGTGGGGTGGTGGACAAAGTCAAGCATTTATAGAATACACACACGTTTCTGTTCCTGCTAACCTGTTATCGACGGCATCCAGCACCTTATCGAGAATGTTAGCAATATGGTCTTCAACGAGCGGAGCGTTTTCCTGGATCCGGAGACAACGACTCGAGAAACCCGTTCAGACTCATCGATACCATCTCAAAACGCTCGTCTATCGAACGAGTCAGCTCTGACACGCGTCTTCCTAGAGATAATGACATTGACTCCACTGAGGCGAGGGCTTCCACTATCATCGCTGCTGCTTAAAAGAAAAGGGGGACGGACAAGACAAAAGGGAACAAAAGGGAACAACGAATTCGGGTGTTTTTTTTAGAAGAGAAAGAGAATAAATTCGAGGATCATAATGAACAATATGAAGAGAGAGAGAAAAGACGTGAATTCGTATCATCAATAAAACTTACACAAAGCCTCGGAAGAGGAAATGGAAGAGATCGCATTGTTGCCGCCGCTATTTGAGCGGTGGTGGTGGTTGTTGTTGTTGTGATGGGAGTGGTGGTTATGATTATGCTGCTGCTGTTGTGATGGATAAGAGGCACCACTGCTTCCGCTTATGCCGCCGCCGCCGCCACCGATTTGATTCATGATTGGAATCAGGGCTCTGAAGCCGTCCTGTGCCAAAATTAGTAAATTAAGTTTTATACGAATTTGCATTTGTCATTTGTCATAAATCACCGTTATGTAGTATGTATCTAACGGAGAAAAGCATAGGAATCCCCCCTTTTTCCTTTACCTGAATCTCTCTCCTCGTCACATTGCTGAGCGAGAAAGTGTCTTTTGTGATCGCTTCGACGTTTTGGGTTCGTTTCACGAGCTCGTCGAACATGTTCGCTACTTTTCCTGTGATCAGTTGGACTTGCCAGGTTGCGGAGGGCGAAGACGAGTTTTGTTGAGTCGTGGTGGTGGGAGTGTTCGTCGGCTGTTGTGGGGGTGAGGAGTGACCTGCTGTTAACGATTGGTCAATGGTCTGGGAAGATGTGGAGCATTGGTGGAAGCGCTGATGCTGGGATGATGACGTCAGGTTTGCCATCGCTGCATTGAGATTGGCGGCATGGTTCTGAGTCGAGTTTGAGACAATGTAACGGGTTTGGGTCACTGTTGAGTTCATCTGTTATTATAATGGACCAGGAAGACGAATCTTATTATTTTATGTGTATTCAATTGCTTTCATTTTCTTTCATGGATGGGGGAAAAACTTTTATCGGGTGAAAGTGATTTTTTCTCATGACTTTTTTAAAAAGTTTATTTGCCATCGCTAGTAGACAAATGGTTACGTATGCAAAAGTACCTCTGCCAATGAGTTGACAACTCGTTCGGCGAGTTTCTCCTGGCTAACAATGACGGAGTTGAAAGATGAGCTGAGGAACTCGTTGTGTCTCCGGTTGTCCCTCTGTACGAGGTTAAACTTGGAGTCCAGCTTCGAGTCGATCAGAGTCGTGGTCGCGCTCACCAAACTGTCGAATCGGTTCTCCATGTTCTTCCACTTACGCGTCAACTGCTCCTCGATCAGGTTCAGCTCCCTGTAGAATTCATTGGGGGAAATTTTTTGAATTTAAATTATGCGCGCATCATTAGAACAAAGTGTTTTAAATTAGTTTAATGGAGTTACCTGCTCCAGAGGTCGAGGCGCTGACGGGTTGTCTGCATGCTCTGCATGACGTCACAATTTTTTTTTGGGGACAATTGCATGGGTTACATAATTATTTTGAGATATATCGGGAATATCGGGATATTTCGGGATATATCGAAATGTTAATGAATGAATGTTTTTTTTTTCTTTTGAATGTACACACTCACAGTCTCGATGCTATCAAATCTCAAGTGTCCCTGTGACTGAACCCGCCCGACCCTCGAGTCCAAGTGGTCCATTCTAATCATGAGCTGATCGAGCCTGCTCCCCAGCCTCAGAAGTTGGGTGTCGAGATTGCGAAACCAGACCTCGGTGCCCATGTAGTAGCTTCCAGCAGCAGCGATCGGGCTGCCGCTGCTGCTACTGCTGCCACCAACTGAGCTACCCACTACTCCACTACTACCACCACTCATGTCGAACAGACGTTCTGGGTGAACTCCGGTGGTGGAGGCACTGCTACTATGGCTGTGGCTACTACTACTACTGCCGCTACCGCTGCTGTGGCTATTACTACTACTACTCCCACCTCCTCCATGAATACTCGAACCGACACACAACTCGACCACTAATGAGCTAATTATGATTGCCACGAATGTCGTTGGGAAACGGGAGCGCGTACTACTGCCACCACCACCACCACTGCTACTACTTCTAACGGCGACTGCGAGAGCCGCACAAAAAGAACAACACGACATTTTTTTGAATGGATATTCCGATTGTTTGCTTTCTTTTCTTTATCACAGCAACACGTTTTCTCTTTGTTGATGTTGTTGGTCACAAAACAACACAGTCACAGCACAGTGGAAGATGAGGACCGATGGAGATGGTGGTCGTCGTGGTCGTCGAGTTTCCTGCGTCTTCATAATCGAGCATATCCATTTGGACACGTCTCTCCCCTCATTGGTTATTTAATGAAAATGTAACAATGATAAACAATTATATTTATTTTTGTTTTTGGAGGCGTGTTATCATTGGTGGTGGCGGCGATTCGGTGATGATGAGGAGGAGGACGCTGTTCATGATGGTGGTGGTGCTCCTTCTTCTTTAAATGACTTGGTAAAGAACGATGAGGAGCGATATAGTTCTTGTGTGTGTAGTAAATATTAAGTAATATGGGTGACACATACATTGTCGTATCCTATATAGTCGTCGGGTAGAGAGAGAGAGAGAGAGAGAGAGAGAGAGAGAGACGTAAATATCATAGTCGTAAAGTACGATATGACTCGTAATCAATTTGTGAGACTACACCGAGTTAAAAACTAAAAAGATAATCAATAAATAAATATAAGTAAATACGCCTGAAACAAAATATCTTTAGGGGCAATGAATGGTTAAAGCATTCACTTGTGCTAAATTATGTTACCCACTTCACAAATTCAGTTCACTGAGAGAAGTCTCAATCGGATGCTTAAATTAATTTTTGTACAGTTTATAGTGACAGTTTGCACGCCTGTAATATTGTATTAGTTTGTAATATAAAAGAGTTGACCAAGAAGCATAACTCCCATTAACTCATTGAATGTCCCACGTTTCAGAGAAACTGGAATACTGTTCTTTTCATGTTTCTCCCCCAGCCATTTGCTTAGTGGACCAACTATATAATGACCTCCACTGTTTCCTTAACAATCTACACAACTTGGGAAGTAGTTTGTGCTCCAGTCAAACGTGCTGTATATCTTCACGTACATATTTACTATGCCACAGGTTTGATTTTCGGCTACTCCAAAATTGAAGGGACGGGACTAAAGCTCGCAACTGAAAAAGGAAAAACCCTGGACACGTATACTGTAGAGCATAATAAAACAAACCAATTTGGGTTAGTTTTGGATTAGTTTTACACTTGGGTTTAGCAGTTTATTTGTGTTCCNTGGATTAGTTTTACACTTGGGTTTAGCAGTTTATTTGTGTTCCGCCTATATAGTGTTCGGTTTGGACAAATGCGCAAATAATATTTTTTTTGCTTAGAACTGTCTCTGGAATCGATGTGCGAAGTTATACGACAACCTCACCAAACACCCTGTATAATAATGCGACGACTAAATACTAGATACAATTTTACTCGACGACTGTATTGGATTCGACAGGGTATCCTAAACCCGTATTAGTAGTAGTAGTAGTAAATACTACACCAGCGTAATCTTCATCCTTACATTCAACGAGCGACTGTAAGTACACACGTATATTTCTCTTTCCGCTTCTCTTCTTTTTTTTGACGGAAGGAAATTATTTGAAACTGTTCCTTATTCCTTCATATACAAATTTACGAACGAAGCAACTTGACGATGATGTCACGAAAAAAAAACACACACACAGACACAGAGAGAGAGATCGTCTCGGAATAAAGAAGGAAACCGCTTTTATATTTTTCCACACTTAATACTGCTTTTACATTTCTTCGTTTCTGGCGATTCCACTACATACACACCTTGTTAACATTTTTCACAGACGAAAAAAGAAAAAAAAAACTTACACGAGTGAGCCTGACTGTGAGCTCATCATTTATATTAGCGAGTATAATACATGCAGAAAATAAGTTGTTGCTGACTTTTTTTTAAAAAAACGAGATGAAGTTTTGGTAAAGAGGAATAAATTTTTTTTTTTAAACCACGAGTGCATCATCGCGACTCAATATATATCCAGAAGAGACAGAAAACGCAACGCAACGCAACTAAATAGTTAAAAAAGAAGAAGATTATAATGAGGATGAAGATGCATGATGCATGATGATAATGATGGGTGGAAAAGGAATTCATTGCAGCATTTCACTTTTGTTTTATTTTTCCATTAAAAAAAGAAAATAATGATAATAATATCGTCATTTACTATATTACTTTTATTACATAACATATATAAATGTATACAGAGAGAGAGAGAGAGAGAGAGAGAGAGAGAAGAGAAGAGAGAGAAATTTTCATATAATGATCATTGATTCATTTGTGAGATTTGGGATTATCTTCATCGTTATTATGTGTATATACTGTGTACACACACAGTCGCGATTATCTTGTTAAATGAGAAAGATGAGAATTTCACGAGGAGCTCTCGAGGAAGATCGAACTCATTTATAATAAAGTGCATATTTTATGTATGATGATGCTGCTGGGCTCATCATCTTCTCATTCATTCACATCTTGATCACCACCATACGTCGACGACGGCGACGTCTTGTCAGAAGAATGTCTTTTTATCCGACATCTGACTGAAGAGAAGGATGAGGAAGAAGACTCTTTCTTATTCAAGCTTCGGTTTCAGCAGAGGAGATGTTTCTCTCCTCTGTCTCTCCACAAAAAAGAAACGAGGTTTATATAATTACAGGAAGCATGGAGATGGGGTTACTACTACTCACTACTATGATGATCAAAAAGACGTTTCGATTCAATATATACAACAATATTTTACTTTGCCATATTACGATATATTATGTATCTAACTATTTTTTTTAAAAATGTTGTTTTATTTCCCTTCTTGTCTTATTGTGTTTTTTTTGGGACATCTGCAAGCCAGATGTGCATTTCCTGTTATTGTCGTCTCGTGCTGCTGCTCTGCTGAAATGATGGAGGAGGTGGTGGCGTGGCATGGCGTGGCGGCGCGCGATGCTGGCTGGCTGCGGGCTGATGATCTCGTCACAGAGAAGAGAACAGAGAAGATGAACAAGCTACAACAACAACAACGTTTTCTTTTACATAAAGTTGAAATGAAAAAAAAAAAGAAAGAGCACGTTTTTTTTTCTTCTCTCTCTCTCTTTCTCTCTCTGATGGTTTTGTAGTAGTAACAAAACTTTATAGAAAATACACGAGATTTTTTGTTTGTTAGTAGTAAGTTAGTGTTAGTAGTAGTAAAGTAACAAAAATGTAACAAATGTAACAAAATATTGTGTGTCTGTTCTCAGAGTTCCTTTCTCTCTCTCTCTCTGTCTGTTGAGCGAAACGCGGCTCCTTTGTGTGATATATCTTTTTCTACTCAGAGAGGAGCAGTAGTTGCAGCAGTAGTTGCAGCAGACATACGAGTTTTTATTCATGGAAAAGGAAAGTGTATTATTATTTGTATCTTTCTTTACGATCGTATCTTTTATTTTTTTTTTTGTTCTTCTGTTTTTGTGGGCACGAGTCCAGGGAAAAAAACTGTGTGGTGAAGAAGGCACAGAAGGCAGAATACTGCTCGTACATAATATATATATGCATTTCAAATGTGTGCAAAAGAAATAGATTCTTATTTCATATACTACGAAAATAAATAACATATTGTAATAAAAGACTTATTATGAGACAATGATATAATAATGAGAGAGACGTAATGTCAGACACATTCTGTGTGTATAATCGAAAAACAAAGATCGGCGGATCGCTTTTCCTTTACTTCCTTTCTTCTTTTCGTCTTCTTTGCTCTCTGTCTCTTTGCATGTCAAATCAAAAAGATTTTTGTTTTGTTTTTGCTGCTAATCAGCATAATATGTTTATTTTCTTTTCAAGTGTAACATATGTAAAACACTTTTTGATCGTGTTTTAGGTGTTCTTTCGCACTGATACAAAAGAGCCTTCTGAGGCCCTCTAGCCTTTACTTGTATTATAAAAAGTGTCAGTCAATCAGCCAAAAGTCGATGCAATGGCAGAGAGTAAACGATGTCGGAGCATGAATCTGACGCTGCTGAAGGAAAAAATAATGCGAGTCTGAGAGTAAAATGGAAACTGTCCTATGTGCGACTTTAAAAAAAAATAAAAGTAATACAGTAATACAGAAAGAAAGCGATTATTGGGAACATCAAACAAATTGATTATGTTGTTATTGTATACGACAATTTTTGAAGGAAAAAAAAACGGTTTCAATGATTTCCAAAAGCAATTTGGAAAATTAAGACCCGTAGTGGTTTCAATGATTTATAAGCAAAACTTTGTTTAAAAAACGTATGAAAAAGCTTAACATGTAATAAATCTCAAATATTGAGAGAAAAAAAATCCAAGATTCAGTATGCCGAGCCGATGACGGAAATAATATGATAATATATTATGCAATATATTTATGCGATGTTGAATGAGCTTAAATCATGTTTTTTTCTTCAAAAATCAAAACATTCGTCAATAATAAATTTTGCATTTTTTTATATCATTTTTTTAATACGCTCCGCAGTATATTTCTACAAACAATCATAATTAATTAATTAAGTAATATAATAATTAATTAATAAAATTCAGACTTGGATAAATGGTGTATAATAATAACATTTTTTTTCCTTTCTTTTTTATTACGTATTTTATTCTTCTTCTTCTTTTTTTCCCTGATCCTCTTTTTCTAGCTAAAAAACTCTTTTTTAAATATTTTTCTTCTTCTTCTTCAATCCAGTTATTAAACAACCTTGTTTAATTTTTTCCGTGGTGTTTGTCCGCTTTTTTTTGCGATATTTTCTTCTTATTATCTTCATCTTCTTCTTCATATATTTTTTTTATTATTCAGTTTTATTTTTAAAAATCATTTCTCACTTCTCAGACATTTTTTATTTTATTAATTAATTAATTAATTATCCATCTCATTCATCTCACAATACTCATCTTCTTACCATTTTTTTTATATCTTTTTGAATATCATGAGTTTTTCTTTTGGTGTTGTTGGTGTTGGAATTTTGGTGTTTTCTTTTTTTGTTCTCTCGCTAAATTTTGTTTAAAAACTTGTGTGTATAATAATAATAATAATAATAACCCATTTTTAAAAATTAATTTAAACAATAGTACATTTTAATATTATAATAATATACTTAACAATGCGTGTTTATGTGTAGTATGTGATGTGATTGCTTCTTCTTTAAAAAAAAAACATTATGCAGATTATTATTATTATTTTTGAAACATTTTTTTCTTCCTTTTTTCTTCTTAAATAACAATAACTATTATAAACTAAAAACATATATTGTTCGTATTAATCAAGCACGATTTTTGAGTTATTAAATATTATAATTTTTTTTATTATAATAATATATAGATTTAATTTAATAGGTCATTCCCAAATTTAATAATAATCATCATCATATTTTAAAATCATCATCTTCATGCGATTTTTAATTATGCTCTTGTATTTTCTTGGGCATAAATATAACAAGACATGATGACGACACATGATTTTATATTCTGCCTGGGTATTTTCTTTAAACGAATCATTATTTATTATGAATAGTAATTAAATTGTTTTATATAGAATTTTTTTATTTATAATATAGTGTTAAATTTTTTGTTTTTTTAGCATCAAATTCTTCTTCTTTTCTTTTTTTTTTTTTACTCTCCTCTTCTACGTATAATTTAGCAAAAAAAATCGTAGTAAGCTGATTAAAATTTGCTCACAGAGTTTTTCCATTTTTACTTAAATTTGGGTTTTTAAAATTTATTATTTTATAAACGTGGCTATTATTTTTTTCAAGAATTTTTCAAGAAAAAAAATTCTCTATTATTACATATTAATATAATTTTTTTAATTTTATTTATTTATCATATCCAACATCATCTTGATCATCATCCACATCAGCATCAGCATCATCATATATTATCATCATCATTGCAGAACAAAAAAGATCCGTGTTTTTTAATGAATGATGCAATATCGTTTTTCTCCTTTAAAAACAGTTTAATGTGTTTAAAAAAAAACCTCGTTTTTTCCCCCAATCCGTTAATTTAATTTCTGTTTTTCATTAAAAAGTTAAAATTGCACTAGCTAGTAGTAGATTTTAAGAGTTTTTCTTTTAAATATATTTCTTCATATTTAGAGAATCGATAGAGGTGTCGTTGTTGTTGTTGTTGTAATTGACTGTGCATGGGATGAATCGGTCCATCGGGATGTCGGTTGGTTGGTTGATGGTAGTTTTTACTTTTAGGAGGGCAATTTTTTTAAAATTTTATTATGACACAACAACAACAACACAGCGACTTAAAAAAAGTGTTGTGTCAGTGTTGGTGAAACAGTTGAAGTGGACGAGGTTTTTTTTCTTTTGGATTCCAACGATCATGATGCTTTCACTCTCTCTATCTGCTGCTTCAAACTCAAAGTGACTTTTTATTTTGACTGACATCTCTCAATCAACAGAAGAAGAGTTTTATTTTTAGTATTATTATTGCACACACATTCGTCATCATCTTCAATCAGGTTTATCATCTTCAATTTCCTGCTTTGATTGTGAAGTGATGTGTAGTGGTGGTGGTGGAATACGTGTGGTGATGATGATGTACAGTAGTAGTGAAGTGATTCCCTCTGCTCACTTCATCTTAATCATCGTCGCCTGCTCGACTTCTTCTTCTTCTGGGATGATAATGTAGATGTTTTTAAAATTACTATTACAGTAGTTGATGGTGGTGGTGGTGTTGGTGGTGGATGAGTTGAGTCGGTTTCACGAGAGTAGATCTATGATAAACAGCTCTGTATGAGAAGAATTGCTCAAGAATAAAATTTTTTTTAAAAAGAAATATTACGCATGCAGGTGTTTAAGCGAGTGAATTTTTTAGTGGGTTTAGGTCAGATTAGTTGTTGCGTAAAGGTTATTGTATATAGAAAAATGTATTAAACAATAAAATATTTGTTTAATAATTACCTTGTAACGGATTACTATTATTGATAATGGAGTTATTTGGGGAAGCGGTGCCCCCGGTTGTTAGACTATTATTTCCTACAACAACGAGTGCTGGAGCGGAACTTGCTACTACAGTAGTGGTGGCGGTACTTCCTAATAAATCGGGTGATATATTACTATCAGTCTGATGCTGGTTCTGATGATGATGCTGACTGAAGTTGAGGAGGTCCACTGCATTGTCCACATTCATCACATTATTACCAGTCGACGTAGTAGCAGCAGCAGCAGCAGCAGCAGAGGACGCATTATTAGGCGTTGTGGTGGTCATCCCGTCGAACGAGATCAGTTGTGAGGAGGGCGTCGCGGCTCCTCCTCCTCCTCCCGCTGCAGCCGCTGCGGTAGCCGTTGACGGGCTACTGTTGTTATCGAGCAGGTCATTGTTGTCGCTCTCCTCATTATTTGTTGTCGCCCCACTAAAGTCATTGTTGTTGTTAAAATTGTTGTTTAATGAGTTTACTGACGACTGCATAATATTCTCTTGATGATTGATACTGTATGGTTGTAGTAGTCGCCGGAATTTTTTTTTGTTTGTTCACACGCACATGAAATTAAAAAAAAACAAGGATAATAATAATAATTGGAATCAAAAAATTAATACTATTTAAATACGGCATTAATTTAAATAGCAGTAAGTGGTAATAATAATCTCACTTTATACATTTTTCTAAAATTCTAAATTAACTAGTTTTTAAGTTAGCAAAAAAATAAGGGTATCTTTTAAAGTGTATTACATGAAGGCACGTTTAATTGTTTACTCTAAAGCTAGAGAGGGTCTATGTATATATCAGCTCTCTATGAATATCGGCTTATTACGTGAATAAAACGGAAATAAAAGAAGAAAAAATGAAAAGGACACGGTTTTTTTTTTTTTTTTTTTCATTTTCCATAGACAGAGGGTGGTAGAGAGAGAGAGACACTAATTGGCGTGTTTTGCTTTGCATTTGTTCGGGACAAGCGGTATTTTTTTTGCGTTAAGTTTTTTTTTTAACGTGACATCGATGAATGTGATGGGAAGAGTCAGGAGGATGTTGAAAGAAGAGGCAGTGAGTTGAGTTGGGTTTTTTTTTTCTAAAACAGAGGCACTTACATGTTATCTTTGTGTCCGTTCAAATCGTTTTGCTGGGATACCATCTCCGTGTTATTCGAGTTGTTGGAGTTGGTTCTAGAGAGGGGAAAAAACAAAACAAAGAGAGATCCAATTAGTAAACGCTGTGTATCACAGAGGAAGTAGTTTCATTTTTTATTTATTTTGTGGTGGTGGTGGTGGTGACAAACTTTGCTTGTTGTTCAGCCTCCTTCTTCCTGGTACGGCTCATGATCGCTTCGACGCGTCGTTTCCGCTCTAACCGCTCCGCTTCCTCCCGTCTCAGTCTCTCTTCCATTTCAAGTCTGATCCTTTCCGCTTCCTTCGCGGCTGCCCGCTCCTGTCGCTCCTTCTCCTGACGTGCCTTCTCCTCCTCCTCCTTCCGCTTCTTCTCATCTTCCTGACGTCTCTGCTCCTCCTCAATCGCTTTGCGGAGACGCTCCTGTCAGAAATCACAACACTCGCGTTTCAGTAATCACGTTTCGGAGACAACAGCAGCAAAAAAATATTTCTTTTTCTATGTCTTTTTCTTTTTTATAAATACCTCCTCCATTTTGCGGGCTTCCACCGCCAAACGCTCAGCCTCCTCTTCCTCTAATCTCTGGCGCTCCAGCTCCTGGCGTTCCAGCTGTAAAATAATACAAAAAGGGTTTAGTTAGAAGAATAAAATAAAATGAATATCTGTCACCGCGAGAAATCATTTGTGCGTTAAAGCAGAATCTAAATTATAAAAAAAAACCTCAGCAATCCTGGCAGCTTCCCTTTCTGCCGCCTCCCTTGCCAATCTCCTCTTCTCGGCGAGCGCCGCCTTTGCTTCCTCCTCGGTCATAATCTTAGGCTTCTGAGCTTCCATGTTGTCCTCGTCGTCCTTGCCCGCTTCACCCGGGGACTCGACGACTTTCTCGTTGTTCTCAGTGGTGGTGGAAGACACTTCCTTCTCTGCCGACTGCTGCTGTGGCGGCGGAGGCTCCGGAGTGGTGATTCGCGATGAACGGGTTGCTCCACTGCTGGGCGTCTTCGATGGTCGCGTTAGTGGACGCCGAGTCTCTTCCTCCAGTGGCGCTGTCCACAAAGTCGCTTACGATGTTGCTATTACCACCGCTGCTGCTGCTCCTGCCAACACTCGGTGATGGGGCGAACGGCTCGGGCGTCTTACTCGAGTAAGTATTAAAATCTTCGGAGCCGGACGCGAACGCAGACTCGATTGACTCCAAGTTATCAGCAGGGTTGTTACTCTTATTATTATTATCGGCGAGTTTCTTCTCCTCTTCTGCCGCCGCCACCTGCTGCTCCAGATGCTGGGCGTCGCCTCCTCCTCCTCCTCCGATAATTTCAAATATCTCGTTCTTCTT
Source organism: Cyphoderus albinus (assembly GCA_021029165.1). Classification (NCBI taxonomy): domain Eukaryota; kingdom Metazoa; phylum Arthropoda; class Collembola; order Entomobryomorpha; family Paronellidae; genus Cyphoderus; species Cyphoderus albinus. The sequence goes on from VYYJ01000922.1 coordinate 15,031, forward strand.
ATTCTTAACGCTCACTTTCGCGTTTTCTTCTTCAGAGTTGATCATCAGCTGGTTCTCCGCCTCCGCCGCCTTCTCTACAACAACAGCACCAACGGTCAGGTCAGTCACCAAAGCGTCCTCCGCAGATGATGAGGTCAACTTTTCCGCCACCGACAGGGGGTTCAGAAGAGGCGCAGGCGCAGCAGCCTTGTTGCTGCTACTGTTCGTGTTCACCACCTGCTCTTCAGCAGCACCAGACTTTGCAGATGGAGAATTTTCCCGCGGTTCAGATTTCAGCTGGGCACTCGATGGTTCGGAGGATTTCGCCTTTGTTGCTGCTCCAGGCTCAGCAGCAGGCGGCGCTTTGTTGTTGTTATTGTTATTATTGGAGGTGGCTGAGGAGGAGGAATTGGAACTGGGGCTCATGACTGTTTTCTTCTTGATCGGTCGTTTCATCGTGCTCGTCTCGACCACCATCGACTGGGACATTAGCAACTGCTGGGGACTTAGGGGTTCAGAAGAGGCGCAGGCGCAGCAGCCTTGTTGCTGCTACTGTTCGTGTTCACCACCTGCTCTTCAGCAGCACCAGACTTTGCAGATGGAGAATTTTCCCGCGCTTCAGATTTCAGCTGGGCACTCGATGGTTCCGAGGATTTCGCCTTTGTTGCTGCTCCAGGCTCAGCAGCAGGCGCTTTGTTGTTGTTATTGTTATTATTGGAGGTGGCAGAGGAGGAGGAATTGGAACTGGGGCTCATGACTGTTTTCTTCTTGATCGGTCGTTTCATCGTGCTCGTCTCGACCACCATCGACTGGGACATTAGCAACTGCTGGGGACTTGGCGATGTCTTCCCTGAAGAAGAAGACTTTCCGGAAGTCGGGGCAGTTGTAGCGGAAGGAAGTCGTTTGCCTCCTCCTGACATCTCGTTCGACGCTTTCCTGCTCAAGTTTGTTGACTTGACTGGGTCAGACCTGCGGGAATAAGTCGAGCTGTTCTCTTTGGTTCCTCCAAGGGTCACGTTCAGTGGGTCGTGGTCAATTGGATTCGTCGTTGCGGATGAGGTCACGCCCGTCACGTGCACGCTAGCAGGCCGAGCCCTTGAATTAACAAATAAAAAGCAATCGGTTAATAAATCTGTATAGCGGGCAGCTAATATTAATTATTAAAGTGATATGAGCTCAGGCTCAGCATAATTTGAGAAAAGTCCAGCAACGGAACTTTTTCTTTTAATTATTTTATTACACACAAAATTTTTTTTTTTTTTTCTTTTTTGAACTTTTGATTTACTTTGTCACGTACTTGCGCACGTAGGAGGTCCTTGGTCGCATCTGCACTTGTGAGTGGGTCGACGACGTCATTATCGAACTCGACATGGAGGAGGGCGGGCGAGAGGCGTCCACTGACCGGATTCCTGTGGTTTTTGAGAGAGCATTTTAAATGTACATATATTAGAAAAGGTACAAATTTTTTTATCATCATTTTTTTTTCTCGTGTCTTCTTATGGCACAATTTTACATGTACATATTGCTTTTAAACTGTATCCTGCTCCTGCTGATGTGTGCATGAAATTATTTAATATTGTTTTTAATAATAAGATAAGAATCTCTATATTAATATCGTTATATATAAAAACCCCGGGGAAAAAAGACAAAGTAAAGTGCAAAGGAAAAAATAATACATTTTAAAAATGTATACCCTACTAAAAAAAGGTTTTCTAACCTCTTATGACCCTTCTAAAAAATATCGTTTAGAAATCACTCACCATTTGAAAAGAAAAGCCTCGTTTTAATAATCATTTTAATATGTTAAAAAACCCTACATTTAACAACTATTTACATTAATACTCTATATATAACCGTAAATTACTACTAAATTGTTTCAAAACTAAAACCCCGAAAAAAAGAATTATCAGAACTCCATATAGACTACCTGTATAACATAAAAACTACTTTAAACCTTGTAGTACATGTGCACAAAAGCAATTATACATATATAGACACGTGGACCTTCAAATACCCGATAGAGATAGAACAGCAGCAGCAGCAGCAGCAACAGCAGCACCACCAGCATCGATTATATAACAACAACGACATTTAATTAAAGATATTTTTTACTGATTTTTATTTGAAAGCGTGTGAGGAGGTAGAGTTTTTTTTCTCTCTCTCTATTTCAAGTGTGGTATGGCACGGGTAGGTAAAAAGGCGCCTTTTGATATTTAGAAGAGAGAGAGAGAGAGTTTATATTTTATATAATTGATAACAGCTACCGATAATACTAAAGACCAACACCAAACACCATGTTAAAAGACCATTGTTTTTTTTTACAATTATAACAGCACAAGAAGTTTAAAAAAAAGAAGGATTCTAATACTTCCAGAGACGAGAGAGTTGAGTGAGTGAGTGAGTGCGTAGCGTATAAATGTGTGTGGTTGCGGGTGGGTTGGCAGTGTGTGTGAATTTTTCGTTGCAACAGTTGGTTTTTTTTTTTTGTTTCGAACACTGAAGACGTTATATGTCGTGACAATAGGAGAAGATAAGAAGAAGATAAGAAGAAGAAGAAGAAGAAGAACACGACGAGAGAAATGAGAAATCACCGAGAAAAGTGAGATATGTAAAAATAAAGTGATGATGATACGCGTGGATAAGAGAAAAAGACATCAAGGATTTGCGTGTAGTAGAAGAAGAAGAAGACGACGAAGAAGAAGAGAGATTTTCGTGTTTTTTTTTAAACAGATACATATGTACATGACAGAAGAAGGAGAGTAAGAAAGAAGAGAAGGTTTTTTAACGGTGAAAGAGGGGCAACGAGTGAACACTCATTGCAGAGTTTAAAAAAAAGTGATTTAAACAAAAACAAGGAGAAAAGTGTTTTTGTTGTATGGTTTCGCTGCTTTTCCCCAAGTGTCAGAGTGTTTTGTATATAAAGAAAAAAAGAAAGATAATTAGAAGAAAAATAATGTATCAACATCATATCAGACAAAAAAAATAAAATAAAGAGTATAGAAAATAGTATCTATCATGATCTCTCTTTCTCGAAGAAAACAAACAAATATAAGTAGCCGATGATATATTTTTTTATTGCACTCTTTGTTTTTTTCTCGACTGTTGTGTATTGTGCGTGAGACTCACCCCCTGCCCCTGTCCCTGTCCCCGTAGCCGCTGACGCCGACGCCTGTTGTTGTTGTTGTTGATCCTTTTTGGCGAGTGCCTGTCTTAAAATTTCAGTTCTCGTCATTTTGAGACCTGCGGACTGGAGGTGTGTCGTGCTCTTAGAACGCGATGGTCTTTGAGGTGAGTGATGTTGGAGGTTTGTGGAACCGTGATGGTGTTGCTGCTGGTGGTGGTGGTACTGCGTAAGACTCCCACCGGGGGACCTTGACCTTCTATCCAACCGTGTCATAGAACTGTACACTCTACCTGATCGTGAAGTCGACCGTGACATGGCCGAGTAGTCGTCACGCTTTATCGGGATCGTGGGCGTCAGGTCCGTCTTGCGGCGGCCACAAAATACTCGGGATGATGGGGAGGAGTCCATCATCGAACTTTCCACTATATAACAGAGAAACAAGGAAATAATACCGTTAATGTTTGGTTTGGAGAGGAGGAAGTGCAGAAAGAGTTTTGATTTTTTCATTCTTATCAAGGAACATTAAAACGAAAAAAAAATATAACACGTTAATGAAAATGAAACCGGAGTTTTTTGTATTATTAAAGTTTCAAAACTTCAAGTAAAAAAAACTAAAGAGCTTTTCTGAATCTTGTCATAACAGTTTTTTTCTTCTATTTATATTATAAATCAAAAAAATATATAGCAGCAGCCACTACACTACCATATTATAACCAACCGATATAATTTGCTTTCACGTTAAGTAATCGTCATGTGACGTGGATAGATCACTTAACACACACAAACGTTCCAAAGAAACAAACAAAAATGTACACATAACCATATCGACTTATCGAGCACATGCGATAATAATTTTTATTTTGTTCAATAATATATTGGCATGCGATATTATAACTGTCAAATGAAAGAGAACGACGATTACAATAAAAGAAAAGAGCACTCTCAAACAAAACAATTATACGATATTTTAGTAAAAAAAAAGGTTTTGAGAAGTTCACGTTTAAAAAAAAAATCTATATCAAATAATTTTCCTTTTTTTTGTTTGAATTTTGTTTCTTTTTTTTACGTTTGTGCCTGTGTCTCTTTTCGCCGGGATTGTTGTGCACCAATAATGGATTGAGATTTGAGGTTCTGTGCTGGTTCCATTCGTACATGCTCGTACTCAATCGTACCTCTTCTGACGATCACAGAGAGAGAGAGAGAGACAGAGAAGAGAGAGAAAGATATATATATATTTTTTTAATCAGAATAATATACTAACAACAATCATTTCACTTTAAATATACTGTTGAATACATATTATATATGAAAAAAATCGCCAGCAATCATCACAGAATATATAAATTCTCGTATACACTTAATTATGCGAATATTTATGTTCAAAAAATAAAAAATCTCTCGAAAAAAAAGTAAAGAAAAATAAAATATTTGGGCCAACTTTAAAAAAAAAAATTGATCTGATTACCTGAAGAAGAAGAGAGAAAAAAAGTGAACGATTTTGTATTGAAAAGTATTATAACGCGATATATTTTGTTTTGTTTGCTGCATTTATTTATCGAGAGAAAAAAGAAAAGAGAGAAAAAAAAACTGAAATCAAAAATCAAAAATTGGAGGTAAATACTACTACTAATGATCGAGAGATCGAAGAAAATTTTGTACTGTGAACGAAAATAATGGTAATAATTTTTTTTTTAAAGTTCTATTCTCTCAGGTTTTTAATAAAAATATCTCTGTTCAATCGAGTGTGGAATATGATTTTTTATTTTTTACAGCTATATAAATAGCTAACTAGCTACTTGTGAAGTATTGTAGCATATCAAATAATAAATTTTTATATATATACTAGTACACGGTCGTGTGTGAAATTTGATTTTGGGAGTTCAATGATATGAAATTTATAAGTATATGAAATATATCTAGTACACAAAATAAAAAACGATAGCAGCAGCTCTCTACAGAAATAAAAATATTATTTAAATTGCTTCTAAATAAAAAAAAATATTCTTAAAATACATATTGTTCGAGAGGTTTATGAATGAGACGTATTTTTTTTTAATATATTGAAAATCAAAAGAATCTAAATATATTTAAATATTCGAGATTGTTTTAGAGCATGAGATAGAGAGAGAGAGAGAGAGAGAGAGAGAGAGATCGATGGATTGATTGATTGATCTCTTTTTTCAATTCTCTCAATCTAACTCTGCTTAAGAAATAAATTGTATAAAAACGATGAGAGGGGATGAGAGAGAAAATTTGTTTGTTTTTTTGTGTGTGGAAAATCTATAGTATTTTGTTGATAGTCAATAGTTGAAGTAGTGATTGATTGATTGATTAGAGTCTTACTAGGTTGAAGATGAAGGTCGTGTGCTGAGGAAGCCCTTCCGCCGGTGGTACTACTACTAGTCCCGGGCTCTCTCATAACATTGAGGTTGAGAGAAGACTTCCAGAGGAACCCGTCCACGTGATTGTCCAGAAGCCGAGGGGTACAAGAACCGAATGCGTACGTTGGCTTATTACTGTGGTGTTGGGGCGTCGCTGTCGTATTATTCCGATATTGCTGGTAAGCACCAACGACTTGGCCGGAAGCGCCGCTCAGCGAACCTTGTTGCTGATACTGTTGCTGTTTCTTCGTTTCCCACTTGGCTTGAAGCGTCACTCGGCGCTCTTCCTCTAGCATCCTGTAGTGGAGTTAAGGATTTTCAAAAAAAAAAAATTAGTTACTGGAGGATTCGATTTAATAAATAATAATAATAATTGTTAACTGTGCTCGTCATAAACATACCTCCTCCGTGACTCGGCCTGTCTCCTCCGATCATCGTCTCGCTTGCCAAGCTCCTCAAAATGCCTTCGACGCTTCTCCTCCTGCTCCTCGCGGAGTCGGGTCGCTGCTAACGCCTATAACAAACAAACAAAAACACAGATAAAAAAAAAAAAACTTTAAATCGCGTTAGAACAGGTTAAAAATTTCGCTGTTGTAATGAAGGACAGCTCTGTACTTTTCCAGAATCACAAACGAAATATTGTAAGAGAGAGATAATGGAAATATACGAGGACGAGACAATACTATCGCATCATCATCGCCTCATTAGTCCAGTGATTTTAATACGTATACGTATGTATATGCCCATTAGCGCTGCGCTGCTAGGCTAAATTTACTTTTAACATTATTTATAAATACGTATCACACCTGTATATCTAATTAGTTTCTGGTATATTTATTATAGAAGAGAGAGAGAAAAAGAAAGGTCAACACGGGGTATACTAAATCTCTTTAAATTACCTGTTCCTTGAGTTCCTCCAACTTCCTGATTCGTTCCGAGTTTTGTCTTTCTTTGAGTAGAATCACCCTCTCGTGTCGTTCCCTGTTAGACCTGGCGGACCCAGGCCGGCTGATGTTGTTGTCACCACAATTGTTACTATTCGCACCATTGTTAGTAGTAGTATTAGTAGAACCGATATTAACCAGGTTATTGTTTGCCCCTGTTCCTCCTCCCCCGCCTGTAGCAGCGGACACGCCTAGGCTGCTGCTACGATTTTGATGGTGAGCTTGCAGGTTTTGCTTCACTGGATGCTGCTGGTCACTCATCCCATCGTTTTTCACGCCTAATCAAACACAAAAAAAAATCAAATCGTTAGATATACATATTATTTACTATAAAATTTACTCATGTTTTTTTTCAGTTATTACGATAAATGACTATACACCGTACATGCAAAACATCTTTTAAAAAAGTGATTTACACCAAACCGTATATATATAGATGTATAGCTATCGCGTTGTTAAAACTTTCAAAATCAAATTATTTATCTCTAGATTTATCTCTTTAGATTTAAATTCTTAAAAACTATACATAAATAACTAAGAAATCAACTGCATTTCCTTTTTACACACACACGTATCTCTCTCTCTCTCTCTCTCTGCATTAAAACGTTTGTAGATCAGGGCGCGCACATGACCACAAGATAGAGAGAGAGAGAGAGAGAGAGAGAGGTAAAAACCCAAAAACTCTTGTGCATATATGTTGTATGTGTGTGTAAAAATTGTATATTTGTGTATGTATTAGATTTGATTTAATATAAATAACAACACGGTTTTGCATATCATTATTATGCACATAATAACTTTAAATCGTGATGCCATTCCGTTCCGTTACGGTTCTAAAAATATTTCGTTATTTTTTCTGTAACACTTATTTCTTATATATAGCAAGGAGAGAAATATATTTATATAAATACCACGACAATCACGTTGTCTTATAAAGATGATATTAATAAAACTAACCGAAATAGCAACAAGATTCATCACCACCCTCATCCTCAGCATGATCATCAGGATCAGTAGCAGGTAAATTTTCGGAAGGTAGCGAGCTGACAAGCATCGATCGAATCCTTTCGATCTTTGCATCTCGACTTGTAGTAGTACGAGACATTTTTTTATTCATGTAAAATTTCATATGAATTATATATAACACAAACACACGCGAGCACACTTGATTGATTGATTGATATGATATTATACGATTAAAATCGTTGTGTGTAGTATTTACACAGAGAAAGAGAGAGAGATTATGATTATGCGTACGATTACGATAACATTTTTTCTTTTCTTTTTTTTTGGCGTTTCTCTATCTCTCTCTCTTTTAGTTTTAAACCATATTTTTTTAAAAATCGAAACAAATTTATGTAAGATTTCTTTCTGTACAAAAAACCAACACTGTTGCGTTTCACACACACACTAAAAACCTAATAATTTTTATTATAGTTCTTATATTAATAGGCTATATAAGTCATCGTCATCATTCATGAATCATTTGTCAGATCATTGTGGTGTATGCGATCATTCAGTGTAGTAAGACACTTTTTTTTAAACAATCGTTTAAATGTTTTTTAAAGTGTATATATAAAAGCAATATATTATATTGTATTTATATATATATCAATATAATTTATATTATTATATCGAGAGGCAGTGAAGAGGAACACGGGCGATAACGTGGGAGAGAGAGAGAGAGTAGCGAGCGAGTGAGAGAGAGAAAATTTTAAACTTTAATTTACAAAAAAAAGAATAACAGAATTAATCATCTCATGTTACGTTACGTTGCGTTGTTGCAGTTTTAAGTACACTTTTTTTTAAAATAAAAAAATCTATCAATCACCACCACACACAGTTTAGTGGATTAAGAACGAATTAATTAATTTGTATGATGATCTCCTTCTGCGATGATCCGTGTATACGAGCGAGTGAGTGAGTGAGAGAGAGATAACAAAACAAAATCATCATGATTGGTGGTAGTTGTAGTAGAAGAGGGCTATTTTGTGATGGATGATGCACATTATTACGACACATCATCACCAACCACCACCACTACTAACTACTGGTGCATTGGTAGTATAGTGTATAGTAAATTCCATATTGATATGTTATATTATCATCGAGTTTATAATAATAATAATATAAAAACTGCTGATCAGAACAGCTGTAGTGGATGTAGAAGAGTTTTGTCTGCTTCATATGAAAGTTTTTTTCTCTCTCATTTTGTTTAAAAAAAGTACCGTATATAAATTGTTTTTTTTTTTATCTCATCGTCGTCACTCACTCATCATCATCATAATAATGATAAAATCATGTTATAGCAGACAGAGTGAACACACAATATGCAAACGCTCTCACTCTAAGACGACTGTGCTGAGTCTGAATCTGCTGACTGAGCCGTTTTTTTATATTTTGCATATCGAGTGAAGCGTCCGAAAAATTTCTCTCTCATGTTGTTTCAGAGATGAGTCATTCGGTTTTTTGACCGTGTGTGTGCGTCACTTTTGTTTCTTCTTTAATGCGGCGTTTTTAATCACCACCACTTTGAATCTCTCAAACTATCTATCTCTCAGTCATTCACAAGACTTTAATCAAATTGGGTTTTTAAAATTTAGATCCTCTTTTTAAAGAAAAAAAGGAACGGATAGGCACTCAAACAAACACGACACACGGCACACATCAAATAAGACCGTTTTTAGTTACTTCTTTGTTCAAATATTTTTTGTTGTTGTTGGACGGATTGGTTTTTAAGTAGTTAGGATATGATTGATATGATGTTATAGCAGCAGCAGATTAAAAGAATGACCAGTGACTTATTTTCATGCAGCAGCAGCAGCAGCACCTGCACCAAGCACCACACACAGCAAGGCACTATAACAAACAGCACACAGCAAGAGAGAGAACTTCTTTGTTCAAATATTTTTTGTTGTTGTTGGACGGATTGGTTTTTAAGTAGTTAGGATATGATTGATATGATGTTATTTGTATATGTATATTCTCTGATATGCTGATGAATAAATAAGAAGTTAAAAAAAAAAGAGTCTGGAGTTTATCGATGATGGATAAGTTTCATAATTATGGAAATATATATTTTTTTCACTCTCTTTTTTTCTGCAATGAACACCAACAAAATCGAACAACCAGCACCAACCACCAAACCATATCACAAATCACTACCACCACCACCACCCGAGAAAGTAATAAGAATAAAAAGAAAAAGTCACGGCCGTGTCCGTCGAGTGAGCAGCAGCAGCAGATTAAAAGAATGACCAGTGACTTATTTTCATGCAGCAGCAGCAGCAGCACCTGCACCAAGCACCACACACAGCAAGGCACTATAACAAACAGCACACAGCAAGAGAGAGAAAAAAGTTTTGAAAAAGAAAAATTCTTCTCCAGGAGCCGTAAGTCAGTGCTAAAAAAAGTTTTTGCCACCACCACCACCATCACGAACCAGGTACTGAATGATATGCGAGAGAGAGAGAGAGACCATGGCAGTGTGGCGCTTACGATATGGTAACTGGTAACTGGTTACATATGAGAGAGAGAGAGAGAACACAGAGCTTAATTTTTGTTCATGCTGCTGCAGTAGTAGTAGTAGTAGTAGCAACAGCAGGAGCATAGCATGAGCGAATAAAAGAAGAATGAAATAAAAAACTTACCACTACTACGTATATATACATAATGTACATGAAACCTTACGTTCAATAATGTGTCTTCTGAACTCAGAGAGAGAGAGCGCAAAAGGTTTTGTTACATACGTAGGGTTTTCAATATTTAAAAAAAAAGGAAGGTGAGTTTTTTTTTTATCTTCGTATTTTTTAAATTTTGTTTTTTGTTTTGGTTTGTGAATAACAGCCACACGACACAGAGACACACACAGACACGGGAGGGAGAGAGAAGAAATATCAATGATGTGTCTTCTGAACTCAGAGAGAGAGAGCGCAAAAGGTTTTGTTAGTAGGGGTTTTCAATATTTAAAAAAAAAGGAAGGTGAGTTTTTTTTTATCTTCGTATTTTTTAAATTTGGTTTTTTGTTTTGGTTTGTGAATAACAGCCACACGACACAGAGACACACACAGACACGGGAGGGAGAGAGAAGAAATGAAAAGATTTTTTTTCTTTCTTGTGTGATTCTGTGATGATGGTCACTACTCATCACTACTACCTCGATCGTTCTTCTCTCTCGTCGCGCCAGTAGTAAAAAGCAGCAGTTTTTATTTTTTTACTACATATTCATTTTTTTTCTAAAAAACGAATGAAAACAAGTATCAGCGAAGAGACCTTCGGTATATATATACAGAGAGAGAAAGACATTCACGGACACACAGACATAGAGAGAGAGAAAAAAAAATCACGGCATTATTACGATTAAAAATATAATTTTTTTGTGTAGTTTTTTAAGGTTAGGTTTAGTAATCATAATAACCGTATGGTGCTCATTATTATTTGTCACTTATTTTTTTATACTTACAGCATACAAGTTGTATGATACAACACAACACGTGATTATTAAATAAAATACACACACACACGAGCACCATGAGAGAGACCGAGACGTTTAAGAACAATATATGTATGTAGGAGGGTTGGAATTTCTCTATATCGTGATGGTGTGTTCAGAGACAGAGCTGCACGTTTTATATATATCGGTAGTAGTAGTAGTAAAACTTTCTTGCATACACAGACAGAGCTTATTCACAACAACTGGAGGAGTTTTTTTTTATTAGTAAGTAGTCAATCAGAGTTGTATAATATTTAAGTAGTGGCATGGTATACAAATTCTCTCTCTCTGCTTAAAATATTTGCTTGCTTTTTTGTATTGTGGTGACGACTGATGACTGTCGACGATGAATATGAATATGTGTGCATGCATTTTTATATGGCAGGATCAAAATATTATTGAATTATTGACTTTATACACACACATGTGAGGGGAATTAGTATTATCGACAACGTAACGTGTGTGTGTGTACATATAAAAATTATTACAAGAAGAAAATTAACATTTTAGGAGTCATTTTTATTTTTATTTTTTGTTGCTCGAGCTCACTGTTTCTAGGCGTGTGTGTAAATGTTTTGTGATTGAGCACACACGTTATTATTATTGTTATTATAATAATTCGTTTTATGCACTCAGGTGCACGTAAATACACAGTCACGTTTAGGCGATATAGGCGCAGGCGACCAAAACCTCTCTCCATGATATTTTTTATTATTATTGCATATATAATGGAGAGAATTTAATATAAATATCATCATCACGGGTTTCACTTGTGTCCACTCTTCTTCTTTCTTTTATATACATTATTTTATACGGTATCGTGTGATATTTTGAGACCAGAGAAAGAGATATCGTTTGATATTCAGCAGTAAAAATAGTAGTGAGTTTATATCAACACCACACCATAGCTATCCAGAGGGGATTGAATGAATGAAAAGTTTTTTTGTTTTTTAGTTTTTGTATTTCTATCTCTCTCTCTGTCTTTTCTTCTCTGTGTCTGTGACTATTTTCTTCACCTTGGCACTTGATGAAATAATTGTCGAGCAGCGAGAGGTTTGTGTGTGCCGACAAACTTGTGGATATACATATATTTCGTAGTTTTGTATACAATTTACTGGAGAAGACTATTTTTTTTTCTTCATATGTGTGTTTGTCACCTCTGCCTTCATTTTGACTTTTGTTTTTCTGTGTAACTCGTACTAATAACTTTTGGACACTCTTTGTGCGTTTTTTTTCTTCATCTGAACTGACTATAAATTAACGGGTTGTAGGTTTTTTTAATGTGTCAAAATTCTCTCTCTGGCTCTAGCTCTTGCTTGATTTTAAGACAGAGATGAGAGATGCGCACTCTGTTCTCCTCCTCCTCCTCCTCATCACATCACATCACTCACTTCATCTCACTTGTGTAGTAGTAAGTACTATATAGCCTCTCTGTTCTGATCTGCTCGTCGTCGTAATTACGACAACTGATAAATAATGACAGATTTTAAACAATGGGCAAGAGATGCGAGCTTTATTATTTATAACTGTACTAAATACGATTATAAATACTATATCTAGATTATTTTGGAGGCGGATGATATGAGGCGGTTCAGAGATGCAATTATAAATATATACATTGAACGATATATTGCAAATTGCAAACAGAAGAATAAAGACGCGATTATCAATGCGTGTGGGCTTAGTTTGCTTTTCTGTCTGGCTTTGCTGACAGGCGGCTTTTTTTAAAAAACATAAACAAAAAGGAATTTTTATGTATTTCGAAGAGCGCAAGTTACAAGCTCTCTCGCTCTCTCTCTCTCTCTGTGTAGCATTTTTTTTTAAACGAGAGAGTGTGTGTGTACTGTTGTATTATTATTATGTTGGTGTTGGTTTCGTTAATTGATTGATGCCGTGTTTCATCATCATTGGTAGTGCTTTATATGTAATAGTAGTTGATTTTATATATTATGAGTTGTGTGATTTGTGTGATCATATGATGAATGCCGCCGCCGCCGCCGCCGCTTTTGTGATCATGTGTGTGTGTGAGAGAGAGAAGAGGAGAGAACAATGAGATGTTTCATCAGAGAGTGTATGTATAGTAGTAGTGGTGGATTAGATTAAAAAGAGAGAGAGAGACAGATCAACAATATAATAATGACGACGAGTAGTGGTGGTGATGGTGGCGGCGATGTCGATATGTGTATATCGCGCTTTATAATTCATGATAGTTTTTTGATTGTTGCTTCTTTTTTTATGTCTACTATAATAAAACAGCTACTACAACAACAACAATGCATATAGAATTTTCTACCGCTCCCTTAGTGTAAGAGCTAGTAGCTGCCTTCTTGGAGGAGTCGACATTTGAAATTATCATCATGACTTAATGTGACGGGGAAAAAATAACATTGATGTTCTGAACAAAATTTGTCAGTAGCAGCAGTTTGTGTACGCGAGTCTTGTGTGTGTGTGTGATCACACAGATCTCATCAATATCATTCATAGATCTTAATATAATAACAAAATCATACTTATATCGTCTCGTCTCATTGTATTTTCTATAGACTGTTTGTGAGATGCTTCTTCTTGTTCTTTCTTTTTTTTTGTGTGTCACACACCAACAGACACAACACAGACACAATACACGGCAGATTTATATATAGTGACATTCAAGACACACAGTCACATTCCTTTTCTCTTTGTTGCGTTTGAACTTTTTCTCCGTATTTGGTATTTAAAAAAAGTTAGTTTTAGTACTATAACTACTGGAACAGAGCGAGAGAGAGAGAGACAGAGAGAGAGAGAGTTCCACCTTTTTTGGGAGGTGGAACAAAAGCGCACGAAAAAGAATTTATCGCCGTAATCATCATCATCATCATCATCATTAAACGATATATGTAAGGGCATAATTGATAACAAAATGAGCACGGCGGACTTCTTGAGGGAACTGTTTTTTTACAAACGACTTTATCTTTTATTCCTTTTCTAGAAGAAGAAATTTTACGAGATTTTACTACTACACTACTTTTTAAAAAAGGATGCAGAGGCAGAGGCGGGTGTTTTGGTAGTTTCTTGTTTAGAGATAGAAAAAAAATAAAAGTTAAAAAGTTATGATGATGAAGAAGAAATGTGATGACGCGTGATGACGCAACGGTGATGATTCGCCAAACTTCTCTTTTTTTTGTCAGGTTTCCTTTTCTTCTCATCCTCGATCATTTTTTTTTTCCTTTTTATAGTGCTCTTCTTTCTTTAAAAAAATAAACTGGTTCTTCTCTCCAGTATATTTTTTTTTCTTCTCTCTTTCCTGCATCTCTGATGAGTTGTGTGTGCTTGCTTGCTAGTTTTTTATTATTATTTTTCGTGCTAGTTCTCCTCTCTCTCTCTCTCATCTCCTTTTTTTTTGCACTTTTGCCAAGGTTTTTTTTACTTTCTCATTCTTCTTCCGTACAGCAATTAAAAAACATCGGGGGCTTCTATCTGCAGAAGCGGGTAGGAACGTTTTATATATTATTATGCTACTTACTAACTACTACCGGCTTTCTCCTTCTCGTTTTTTCTCCTTCCTCCGTGTCTTAATAATCATCTACATAAAAGAAGAAAGATGAATGGCAACCAAGTCTGTGGAAGCATTGTGGAAGGTGTGGAAGTATTGTGGAAGGTGTGGAAGTATTGTGGAAGCGTGTGGAAGTATTATGGAAACTGCAGAAGCGGGTAGGAACGTTTTATATATTATTATGCTACTTACTAACTACTACCGGCTTTCTCCTTCTCGTTTTTTCTCCTTCCTCCGTGTCTTAATAATGTTTAATAAAGAGTAAAGGGAAAATATGCTCTTCTTTTGCAGAGAGAAAGTTTTTTTTTTTGGCAAAGGCAGAAGAAAAAGATGTTTTATTACGTGAACGTGTGTGTGTGCGCAGAGCGAAGAGACGACGACGTGTGACGTGACGTTTTGAATTTGATGATGTCTATGGCTATATATACGGGCTCAATGCAGCAAAAGTTTTCTTTCTTCTAAAGTTAAACGTAATTTAACGGTTTAGTTGCATGTTAGTAGTATTTACAGTGTGTGGAGTACGGCTTTTGCTCGTTTTTTATTTAGAAGAACAAGCGGGCATGGGTATTGAGTGCAAATAAGTGGCAGGAAACAAGGGGAGAGAGAAAGAGAGAGAGAGAAAAGCACGTTTCACTACTACTACTACTGCTATGAATGAATGGTTTTGTGTGTGTGTTTTTCAGTAACACACACACAGACACAGATGAGCTTTTACTATTCGCGAGTAACTCTCTATTGTTAAAAAAAACGTGGCAGGCACTACCACCACGAACATCAGCAGTATAGTACCGAACCACCACCACTACTACTACCGTTTGCGCGTCGTTTCCGTTATGCTATATATTATGAGAAAGTGGAGAAAATACAAAACGTTTTCTCTAGCTTACACACATACCTGCTATAGCTACCTACTACTACATTCGAGATAATAATAATAGTAATAATAATAATTCTTGTAGTAGTACAACTCCAGCATCACATCAGCAGGCATAATATTTATATCGAAACCAGTGTGTGTGTAAACGTGATAGTATATATATATGTATATTTGGCACTTCATCACGCGAGGAAGTTCATGAGAGTGAGTGAGAGAAAGAAAGCAAAAAAAAAAAAAAAAAAACGCCGGGGATAGGGTACTCTGGCTTCTGACTTTATATTTTTTCCTCTCTTTATAATAATCAATGACCAATAATAAGCGTGTGTGTGCAAAAAATATATATCTGCATTCCTCCATGCCAAAAAAAAAGTAAGGCAGAGATCGAGGAGAGAAAGTTTTTTTTTCGTTCGTTCTTCTTCTTCTTATATATGTTGAGAGAGAGAGAATAAGAGAAAGGAAAATCTCCCGTAAAAAAAAGAGAAAAGAAAGTAACTGGAGAGAACAACGACAAATGTATGTGTGTGTGTGTGTGAGGTGGTGGAGGAAGAGGAAACAGGCACGGTGATTGCTCTCACAATTAGTAGTAGTGGGCACTATATAAATATACTTCTGGAAGTAAAATGGAATATTATTGGTTTAGTAGTACCGGAGAGAAAGAGAGGAAAGATAAATTCTCGTTTATACTCCGTATATATTATATGACACATTCCTTTCTGTTTGCAGAGAGAAGTGAGGAGTGCAGTCGTGTGGTTGGTAGGTATATATATATAAACTTTATTTAGCCTCTCATATGTTACTATATACTACCGCTTTATAGTATTACTACCACATGCAATTGATGATGTAGATACACAATCAGGTTTGACAGTTATTTTGTTTTTAGCAAAAAATATATAATGAAGGATTTTGAGTCACCACACACACGTTTATTCTTTACCATTTTTTTTTCGGGAAATATATAGATTGAGTGGGTACAAACTACATAAATTGTAAAAGTCTTGATTGGGTTATATATACATACCGTTCATCACAAGAAGGGAGGCCACCACGCTGAGCGTGGAGATAACTGGGGAAAGTTCGTTTTTTTTTAAGTTGTTAACGAAACACACTAAACAGAAACGTGAATAAAAAGCTAAATGTTAAAAAAAAACTCCTCAAAACAATAAGAGTATTTAAAAGCCTCTTGAAAACTTCACCTTTATTTCAAAGTTCGTTTTTGCTGGTTACTATATAATCAAACAACTGAGAACACTACAACAATGAGTAAAGCATGAATGAACGTAGATAAAAACCCGAATATTTTATCAATGGGGATGCCCGAACGTTGCAGTTCTTTAAATATAAATTGACAAGAAGAAACGCGGTGCTTACGCTAAGAGCGTAGTATTTATATAGTGAATGTGATTTTTAGAACACCTTAACACTATGGCCTTAGCTGCCTTGGCCCTATAACCTTAGCTAGTTATAGTTATTACTATTATTGTAACAACTGAGAACAGTACAACAATGAGTAAAGGATGAATGGACGTAGTAAAAAACCTCCATTCATTAAAATATTTTGGGTTTTCCGCCTGCCAATTTGTCATTTATATAAAGGATCGTTTGTAAAAAGAAGAAAAAGGTTTATTTCGTTTTCTTCTTTTTCTTAAATGTATTTACATAGTGTGATTCACAATCGAATTTTCTTCAAGAGGAAGCATATATATATGCGACCAATATGATTTACACACGGGTATCCTCTCTTTCTTTCCACTATATAATTTTTTCTTTTCCTCTTCTTCTCTCTTTTTGTTGTTACTGCGATGATTGCACTCCAAAAGTCTGAATCTGTCCTTGGTGGACACACACACACGTTATTATTATTAATGCGGGCATTCACTGATTTTGTTGGAAAATAGTGTAACGGTATATATATCGCGTGATTTTGTTATTTTTAGGTTTTTTTTTTGTTTGAGTTATAAAGAAATATGTACATAGATGGCGTGTTGTTCATTTGCTGCTGCTGGAAGAGAAGGACTTTCTCTCTCCACTTAAAGACACGTTTAGTTAGACTCTCTCTCTCTGTGTGTGTGTGTCCCTAAAACAAACAGGATGTGTGCCGTTATAAATCAAGGATAAATGTGTGTTTGCATTATTACGATTTTTTATAATGAATGCGATGAATACGATCAGACCACCACACCGCATACCATCACGACGACGACCACCATAAAAAAATATGATTGCTTGCTTGCTTGCTTTCTTTTCTTAACACAATGGACTATTTATTTACGCCCCTTAGGGGGTATATGTTTTTACTTCTGCATTTGATCAGCGTAACGCGTAAGATGTCGCGCGTCACGCTGATGCTTCTTTCTATGGCTCAGAACTTGTCTATGCTTTTGATGCTTCAATATTCTGGCTCACAGTATGAATAAGATTAACATTTATAGGTTTAGTTAGCTTAATTTCTTCGATGGTTTTATTTTATAGAACGTATTACATAAGATCAGTATTACAGTCAGCAATCTCGGGCTAATTTCAAATTCCTCATGGGGAGTACGTTATAAGGCTGCTTTTTTATTATTATTTTGAAAGACGGGGTTTGCTTACGAATGATTGAATTGGTTTGAGATGACGAGCATAAGATCAGCGTCAGCATCGGCGGTTTGATTTTTTTATTTTATTTTGGACGAGAACTCAATAATATGAACGGGAAATCAGAGAACGTGGGGTAATTATAAGAAGAGGTGGAGGAGGAGGAGGAGAACCGCTATCCATTAAGCTATTATATATGACATTTTAAAACATAATAATTTCAATATGTATCATTGTACAGATATACAAATAGTATATGTAATAATAGATTTCTTCAAAATAGTGCACAGTGTTGAAACACAGCACAGCAAGGAGAAAAAAACAATTGTGCCAAAATAATATGTCTCTGTTATTATGATGTTTTATATATATTGTACGTGAGGGTTTAGTTTTTGGGCAAGTTGGTATCATCGTCGTCGTGGAATGCGGATGGTGAATATCTTTGTTTTTAATACATATATATTTAAATGTGTGGTACGTCGTGTGACGTGACGAGACGACTCATCAAAGTCAAAGATTAACTATACTGAACAATGTTAATTTTTTTTTTAGCTCAATTAAAAATTAGACTCGTGTCATTCATGATCATCATCATCATATTAATAATAATAAATAATGGTGATCAAAAAAACAAAGGAATTTATAACCAT
Organism: Cyphoderus albinus; assembly: GCA_021029165.1. Classification (NCBI taxonomy): domain Eukaryota; kingdom Metazoa; phylum Arthropoda; class Collembola; order Entomobryomorpha; family Paronellidae; genus Cyphoderus; species Cyphoderus albinus. The sequence goes on from VYYJ01000922.1 coordinate 33,587, forward strand.
ATGTGCAAGTTAAAAATTCCTCAAAAACACATCACGTGTTATAAATAATTGACGTTTTTTTGGGGGAATTCTTTTTTTCGTGTTGTTACACTTTTTCTTTTTTGGGTTAGTTTTTTTTTCTTCTTTGGTGTGTAGGTACTCGTGGTTTTTATTTCTTTGAAGGAAGTGATTTTAGTGATGCTTTTTAAGTAACTGTATATAGTAACTCATTTGATGCTACTGCTGCTACTGCTACTGCTACTGATATGTGAGTGCCTAGTATATACGTACGATATGTTTTTTTGTTAAACCAAGATAAGCCGCAATAACTACTAGGTAAAAAAAGTAGGTCACCAGAACAAAGCACTTGAGCAACTTAAACTAAATTTTTTTGTGTGTATGTGGAAACTTTTGTGTGTTTTTTTTCTTCTTCTATTTCTGTCTGTCATTTCGTCACTTTAAAAAAAACAATAATATAAAGTTATATTTTTTTTTCAAGAAACAGATATATTTTTTTTAAATGATCGTTTATAGTCAACTTTTAACTTTTAGTTCTTGTTGGGATTTTAAAATATATATATAAATATATATAGGCAAGACCGCTACTGACGAGATATATTTAGTCGCATTCAGCAGGGATATATATGTAATTTGATGATGATGACGAAAAAAGAATGTTATATTTTTGATAGTATGGTCAAGTGAAAAAGAAGAAGAAGGAGGAGTAGGAGGAGGAAAAAAACGATGAGCAATATATACATTTTTGGCTTCATTTTCTTAAGATCTGTGAGATCATCACTCTTTCTTACCAAAAAAATAAAATAAAATTGTCGTTTTCTCGCGATTGACTCTCATACATCATCACATCAGCACCGTGTGTAGTCTTTTTATAAAACCTTTTAGTCTTACTGCTACTCTACTACACTGCTACATGCATACGGTTAAGTCTGATAATATCTGTTGAAGAAAGATAAAGATAAAGGAAAGAAATAAAAATGTAAAAAAGTTTTTTTTTTATGATGATGAGTCTATAAAGTGGTGGTGATTCATACATTCTTATTCAGGTATTTATATATTTTTTTTGTTCGCCTACGGGCATTCTTCTTTCTTTGTGTGTGTGTGTGGTAAAACGTATAGCTGTGCAGCAGATTTCTGTCAAATACGTATACCATATCTTCTATAATATCCAATATTTTTTTAAACGTTTGGTGGCGTAATAATAATTTTTTTTAAAAGAAAGATGTCTTTTTTTATATGGTAATAATAATGCGTAATTTTATTTAATATTTAACGAAGATATATTTATTTTGTAGATGTTGTTAAATTATTATTATTATTATTTTTGGGCATACATATAATGTCATAATAATAATGATCATGACAATAAAACAAATTGCGTTCGTGTGTGGGAGATCGATAATAATATTTTGTATAAATATATGAGTGGAAATTTTAATTTTTTAGAAGATACATGAGATTGTACTATATAATTTGAAAACAAACACACGGTTTGATTGTAATTGGAGGGAGATAAAATACTCGGCAGCGATTCTACTGTAGTCGTGATCTTCTAATTTTTTTCTTTAAACGCGTTTAAAAAAAAGAAATACTGGATACTTTTGTTACGTGCGACTTCTCCGCTAATATATAGTGACATATTAGTTACTAATAATTAGTATATATAGTTACATATTGGAGGGAAATAATTCATTATTGTATTTAGACCTGATGATTAGATCTGACTAATACTGTATACATATATAATATTTATATTACGTATAAAAATGATCTACAAAGATGTTCAACGGATTATATGTACAAAAATGCACTGTATACAGGGTGTTTACCTCAACTGTAATATACATACGTTAGGCGAGATGATTTCAGGTTTATGCTTTTAAAATACTTTTTTTTAACCTTTAACGTGACGGTAAAGAATTTCTCACTGTCTCTTGTTATATAAAAATTAATGTGATCTAATAAACATTTGAAGAAGAAGAAGAAGAAGAAGAAAAAGAAGATCCCTCTGCCTTTTCCTATCTCTTAGATATATTTAGTCGTTGACAGATATTGAAGTTAAGTAGTGACTAGTGACAAATTTCTGAAAACACTTGTGAGGAAAACGTTTTTTTTTCTTGTCTTTTCTTTTTAATCAGTTAGTCAGACAGGCGGAGGAGAGAGACAGGATTTTTGTACTGAATGAGTGAGAGAACATTTTTATTTTCACGGTTGTTAAAGGTTATTAAAGAAAAAAAAATAAAGAGTTCAGCATAATATTGTTATCCTCTAATAATGTCGTCGGAACTTCAAATTAATAAGAGTTCCGGCTGCTGCTGCTGCTGCTGCGGTGACTCATCGCAAAAAAAAAGAGTAAAATATGTCTCGCTCAAAAGTCACGCATATGCCAGAAAATAGCATCATCGTGTGTGCATAATAATTGTCGTCTTCGCCGATGCGTTTGATTTTTGATGGTTTGGATAGTGTGGCGGGTATTATTAGCAGTAATGTACTAAACTTTCGAAACAAGAACGACGACGACGACGGCAAAACAAACATGAAACTATTTAATGATTAGAAACACTTGTTTTTTTTGTGTGTGTAGTGGGTATGAAGTGATAACATTTTCTCTCTCAACCACACTTTATTCGGATAATAAATAAATAAATGTTGTTTTTTTGTCGTCTTTCATTTTGTAAAGATAATGCACATGGTCATTTTTTGTTTAAAGTAGTGGGGTGAAGAGAAGAGGCAACACGTTATTTATTATATATATATATATATATATATATAAATTCCGCAGCTTTCAGCACAGTCGTAGAGATCTTCAGAACAGTAGTAAAACACTCGGTGACATGATATGACCTTTGAAAGTTTGTTTTTGGTTTTAATTGTTAACGAAACAACTCTTAACTCTAGTAGTATTTTCCTTGTTTTAAAAAAACGGTTATTCATCATTCCCGTACGTATCTTTTGTCATTTAGTAATGAGATAGTAATAATAAATTTAATAATATAGTTTGTATTTAAATACTAATAATAATTTTTATTATTATTAATTGGAGAACAAAAGAGCAACAGCAGGGATAAGCGATATATCGTCAAAGAAGAGAGACTCGAAAGATTAATTTAAAGATAAATTTTTCCCCCTTCGAGATATAAGTATGTATTTATATTTAAAATTGATGTATTTTGTGTGTTTTTTAAATTCGTTTTTGCCTTCGTCGTCGTCGTCGTGCTCTCCTTCTTCAATTTTATCTATAGTTTTTTTTTAGCCGATGATGATATTAGAGAGATAAAATGTTGTAGTAAAGAAGAGAGAACCGATTTTAATTTTATTATATTAAATTGGCAATTTACCAAACACGAGTGCGCATGTGTTCATGAAAATAACGGGTTGTTGTAGTCAGTTTTCAGTTGCTAAATACCACTTACTCTTCTTCTTCATCATCATCTTGTTCTTGATGTCATTTGTTCTCTTCTGTTACTCTCTCTCTGTTCAGTTTGGCTTTTCTCTCTTTGTTGTCAGATTTTTTAAAGTGTCGTCTCTTATTTGTGCGCACTTGTGTGTGTATGTAATAACTATTTAACTGCCTCTTCTGTCTCCTGATGATGTGATCTCTCGTCTGTTAAATGATGATGGTGGTGGTGGTGATGATTATTTATCATATGGTATTTTGCTCGTGTGTGTGTCAAATAATAATTGGGTTTAAATTGGCCGAGGGATTTTAAATGGGTTGGATGAATGGATGGGTAGTAGCGATGGGGTGATAGTAGCTATAGATAGGTTTTATTTTATTACGACAATTTTAAAGTGTCGTCTTATATGTGTTGTGCACTACTGTGTCAAAACACGATATAATGCCTATACAAATTGTCTGAATAAGCGAGACTCTTGAATACTATATGATCAACTTAAACCGTGTGTTGTGCACAAGCGTGTGCCTATACAAATTGTCTGAATAAGCGAGACTCAAACTTCAAAAAAAAGTCCAAAAGGAATTTCAAATTGATCGGATTTAATATAAATACTATATGATCAATTTAATTAGTCGTTATTAAAATTAACTGGCAACCGGGAAGGGGGGGACTCGCTAGTTGGTAAAGTAGTAAGAAGGAACTCCTTTATTTAAAAAAAAAAACAACATCAAAACAGTAGTAAAAAGCACTTATAGCGACATGACCGTTATTGTTATTGTTATTAGTATTTAAAATAAACTTTGCTGCAGGAACGGTAAGAAGATTTTTTAAGATAGGTGTTTTTTTAAATAAAGTTTTTCACGTTTTTTCACAAATTGCATAAAAATTTCAAAAAAAAAAATTCCACTCGCATATTATCATGCTGCTGCTGCTGACCTAATCTAACTGTCCTGACTATGTCGTAAACCTGTGCTGCCGTGAATGTAATTGATTACAAAACCTAGTACTACGTAATACGAACACGACTGTATGATTTGATTTAGTAGCTGTTTTAGTTTTGTATTTTTATATTTTGTCGCGAAAAAAGAGAGAGAAAAGGCGTGAATATAAAATAATGAGTACGATGACGAGACGGCATTATTGATGTTAGTTTTTTTTTGAAGCAGGATAAGTGTAGAGTTTTAGCGGATGGGCACATACTCTGTTTTTTGTACACGTATTTCTGCATTTTACTCAAGTGTGGAAAATGCAACTGGTGGTGATGATGATGAGAGAGAGATGATTCTGCTGACTGAGACGACACATTATTACACATAAAGTTTACAATATAGCGTATCGTTAAATTGTTTAAAAAATTTGCTGCAATTTCGTTGTGATTTTTAGCAAACACAAAAAAAAAAAGTGTAGAGTTTTAGCGGATGGGCACATACTCTGTTTTTTGTACACGTATTTCTGCATTTTACTCAAGTGTGGAAAATGCAACTGGTGGTGATGATGATGATGATGAGAGAGATGATTCTGCTGACTGAGACGACACATTATTACATATAAATTTTACAATATAGCGTATTGTTAAATTGTTTAAAAAATTTGCTGTGATTTCGTTGTGATTTTTAGCAAACACACAAAAAAAAGAAGAAGCTGTCTCTCTACTACTGAAATAATATCGACAGACTAGATCAGAAGAAAGAGCGTGTGTGTGTTTTTTTTTGTTTGATGTAGTACTTTTACGTAACAACACAAACTTGTCTTTTAAAAAATAATAGTAGAATTTTAAAAGGATATATATAATACATACGTATTATATAGTATATTTTTTCGTGAGAGAGAGAGAGAGAAATAATTTTTTTTACTGTAATCGTCTGGTTGGTATAGTCAGCAGTAGTTAGACTACAAAGGACTATACTCATCCGCGAGCACGGACTATACATATTTTTTTTGCAAATTATATAGAACTCTGTGAAGAAAGGAAGAAAAATATCTATAAAAATATTTCAAGGGCATTACTTGCCTGGAGGCTGCTCTTGGTAATTTTCTTCTCTCTCTCTCTATAGTATAAACACGAAACGGCGGGTAGTATCGTGTGTAATATGTAATTTTAATAACCGAATATACTCTTATGTCAGAGAAGAAGTAAAATCGCGTTTATGCTTCATATTTATAAACTAAACCCTCTCTCCATCATCATATCATCAACAACAACAAAAATGCAATTTACTAACTACTTTTATTTTCTGGTGGTGGTGGTTTTTAGTTGAGTTTTCAAGTGTACATATATGTATACACCGTATATATTATCGTGATTAGAGACCACTCGAATCATTCACTGGTGATGGTAGTGGTAGTAAGTAATTATTATTACTTTTTAAATTGATATATATTTGCAACTTGTAATTTGCTTAATGTTTTAAAAAAAAGAGTTTCTTTTTTCATTTGCTTATACACGTTATAGAATTTTTGCTTTTTGTTTTGGAAGTTGGGAGTAAAAGGGTATAAAATATTTATTTTTAAAAATTTGGGATTGTTATGTTTAGAAATAATGGTGATTTGGTGCGGTTGGTGGACCGTCTCTCTCTGTATGGACTATCCCGGCCAATTTTTTTTCCCCATCTTTCCTCCAGTTAATTTATTTTTTTCTCTCTTTCTCTCTCTCTTTGTCCATGAAAGCAGATTGTGGATTCTTAAATATATGTATTCTTGTGTCCGTCAGTATTTACGCTATAGCATAACAAAAACAAATCGTGATTTTAGGTAGGATCGCCGGTCTTGTCTGTATTTTTAGGGAGGAAAAAAACTTTTTTTCTGTTTTTTTTCTCTCTCTCTCTTGTTCTCTGGCAAAGGTAAAAACTAAAAATTTTTATTCTCGCTTCTTTTTTTTTCGTGTCTGGCTTTCTTATACATTCGGTGCTTTGTTGTAGTACTTTGTTATTTTAGAGGTGGTGGTGGAGGAAATTTTTGCTGGAATGAAATTAGTAGTAGTAGCAGTTTCGTCAGATAGACTATATACACACGAGTGTTCGTATTTTAGCTGTTCTGTGTGTGTGTGAACTATTATGATGGTAATAATGGAGTAATGGGCATTATTCGAGAGAGAGAGAGAGAGAGAGACAGAAAAAAGGACAGGAGCAGTAGTAGACAGAGAGAGACAGATAGAGAGATAGTGATGATGATGGAGCGAGCCCCCATTAACAGCAGACAGTTTTTTTTTCTTCAAAATAGTTTTTTTTTCTTTGCATTTTCCCGTGTATATTTACAATTAGTAATTTCTGATGCTGCTAGCTGCTTACAGGAGGAGAACGGTAATAATGAGGAGTAGTACAAAAATATATAATGACACGACACATTTACTCGTCAGCAGACTCTATATTTTATACATTGAAGAGAGAGAGAGAGAGAGAGAGAGAGATAATGATGATTAGT
>VYYJ01000923.1:0-40331 GCA_021029165.1 Cyphoderus albinus
TGGCAGCTTAAGGAAATGGCAACATTTTCAAAAAGAGTAAAAAAAACTCAGATATTATGTATACTTTGCTAAAAGCATGTTGATAAGTACATTACTGTGCTATTGCGCATAGTGTGCGTATTAAAAAGTGCGTCTAAGTATCTAGTCAAGTGTTTAAAAGTAAGTTTTTCCCACTTTTCCATTCCTCGTATTCTATTCAAGCAGCACACTCCACCAACTTGTGTCTCAAGAGCACTTATTAAACGTAAGAGGGAAAAAGGAAAAAGTGAGATTCAGCAAGTGGAAAAGCACTTGAGCAATAATGGCTCATTGTTTTCTGAGACGTACAAGACGGGTTTCTCCAATAATAAGAAAGTGGAATAGGCAAGGCATGGCAAGGCAATAAGAAAAAAGTAGCGTATCTGAACCGACCATCATCCTCATTATAGATGCTGCTATACGAAGACATTTGTAAAATCTATGTGTATAAACATGTAGAATGAAAACGAAGCCGAACCGTAATAACCATTCTCTTACGTGGAGTGTTTAAAGTAACTATGTATAAAGCGAGAAGAGGCTATTTTAGAGTTTCTCTGCTTTATTCCCTTCCACCAGTAGCATATTCTCCTCATTCTAGATTTTCATAAATACCTACTCACTCACTTCTAACACGGCCTGTTCAATTTTTTTCTCTTTTCCACTCATTCTCCGAAATAGGCACAATCTCACGTACTCTACTTAAATGAACGATCAAAAAGCAAGCTTTGAAACTGTAGGCCACATACGCGAATCAAAAAGAAAAAATAACATCCGAACTGTCCCTAAATTGAACGGAAGCGTGGCAAATAGCTTCCTTTGCTCATTTATTTCATGCATTACCTTCATGATTTCACTTTTTCTTTTAGTGTGCCTTGAACTGATTTTAATGGTTGGTTCATAAAAAGTACCTAATTCATTTAAAAGTAAGGGGGAGACATTAACAAATGAAGTTTATTTTACTCCGAAATTCCCAATTTTGTTTTTAGTTGGTTCTTCTATTACAACAATATGACTTTTAGGCATTGTTTTTTTAGAATTTTGGAAAACGAAGTAATTTTGTTTATAAAAACAGTGTCGTGTGAGACATGAGATGAATTAGCTTGAAGTTATTTTCAGAATAAATCATGTTGTTAAGTATTTCACTGCCTTTATTTGAGCAGGCAGTCGTAATAACAAAGTTTCTTCGTTAATAGCATTGCAACAAAAAGATTGAAAGATGTTGGGAAAGTACAACCAGAACGGAACACAATACGGAAATTAAGTGGCTGAGGAGAGTGGGAAGGCATAAGTTAGTTGTGACAGGAGTATTTACGAGTCTCAGTACGTACTTCGTCTAAATTGTCCTTCGCTCTAAATATGTGCATAATAGGTAGCAAGAGAATGAAAACGTCGCTTTGGACCGGATTGATGTAAAAGTTGCATTATGTGCTTTCGAGGTAAGAGGTGTCCGCAATGAACGTCTAGTAAATGTAGAGCATTTTAGGTAGATTGGAAAGCAGAAAGGGAAAATAATAGAAGAAAGAAGCAACAGCAGTGGCAGATGCTAGAGAAAATATGAAGTGAAAGCATGAAGTTGAGCACGATCGAAACAAACTTTTAAGCTTTATGATGAACTACCAGTAAGAAAGTGAATGAGTGAAAAAGATGGAATGCCAACAAGAAAATATGAAGTTCCTCTCTCACTTTGAATGCATTACAATTTGCAATGCTATGGTCGATTCTCTACTTATTTCATTTCTTCCTAACACTCCTCCTCTTAACCAAGCTAAACACCAGCAGAAGCAGCAGCTTTTTTATTTCACTTCCTGTTTAAGTGTGTATAATACTCAGGAGTTGGATACTTTCCCCAATACCAATTTGTTTCGTGTGTGGCTAGGTTAGCAACCGTACATAGGAGGCAGAAGTTGTAATACTCTATATATGGTTGGTCATAAAATAAGATACGCACACACGGGGATTGATGAGACCGTAAAATGTTTGGTCGAGTCTAATATTACTTTCTTTTGGTAAAATATACATACCTATGATATACAATATTTTACATGTAATCTTGTAAGGTAAAGAGGAAACGGGTAAAGAAAGAAAAAACTACGACGGAGGTACGAAACGATGGAATAGAGAAAAAATAATAAATTTTTCGAGTGCGTGTCAAGAAATTGAAACAAGATTTTGGTGGTATCAACAACAACATCACTATGTAATACACATCCAGACAACTTCTTGGAAAAGTAGAGATAAACTTTCCTAAAAGGGAAGAACTGTTGTTGGGTTTTTCTTGGAAGAGAGGATCTCCAGATTATGGCGGCGGTGTACTAAAGTAAATAAGTTTTATGTATTTTCATTTCATTGGAGACGTGAAAGGAGGATGAGGAGGAGAGAGACAAAAAACTTTGTCGGAATTTTACTCCAAGAAATTAGTACATATGTTGCCCATTCCGCTCGCCTCGTTTGTGTGGGTAGGTAAAAAGAACGAGGAAATATGATTTCCTGCTTGCTTCTGCTCTTCTATTTCTATAATAACTTGACGGCAGTGGATTTACTTTTAAGGTACTTTTATTTGTACTTTTGATTTCATTTCATGATGCTTTCTTCCTTTTCTCACATAAAGTATTCTCAGTCTGCAACTCGTTCTTGTCCCTTTCTTAAGGCTATGCACAGGACAGCCTGCTTTGTATGTAGTTCGCACAGACTCATGTAAAGGAAGTACTGCAAGTATGTAGGCAGTTGTAAATAAAAACATTAATAATTCACATGGGATTCAAAGTTTTGAAGAAACTTCGTTTAAGAATTCCATTCTACTTGACGTAATGGCATCATTGATTATTGCTAGTGAAGACATAAAGAAGAGAAACACTGCTGAAGTTTACTCTCCCCCGTTACCTTGTTTGATTTCATTCAAATAGAATGCGTTAAAGTCGTTCCAGGTTAATTTAGTAGTACTTTTTCGTTATTTCAGTACGTTGACCCAATAAACGAGGGCGTAGTACTTTGACTTTTTCTTAAGACGTAGTTTTTTTCTGTAGGATACTTCCTGTCGACACTTTAATGGAATTTGAAATGGTGAAAGTCTTGTGTAAAACCCACTCCTGTACGGCAGTTCCAGAAATGTTAACTACAGTTATAGCATTGCCGCATTGTCAGAACGTTGAAAACAAAATACTGCAGTATCTCTCTCTTGAAGAGAAGGACCATCAAAGGACCTTGATGCATGCATTCTTTTTGTTTTATGAATTTCATACTGACGCTTTCAAAAGAGACGTTTTATTTGCGCCAGTGGACGTCGTATAGTATAAAATGAATAATTTCTTTTTTTGAAGGACTCGACTTCTCTTCTCAGTTTTTATTCTGTCATGTCCGCATTTGTGTTGTTTGCATGTTATTTCAGGGTCTAGTGCTTCCATATAAACTTTATTAGATTTTTATGGTCCTGTTAATATAATCATGCAAGCAGTGAAAGGGCCGGAATGATGTGACCTTCAAAAAAAGTTGACGACAGTCAGAATTATGCAATTTATAAAAGCATAAAAATGATACCATATCATAATAAAAGTGATACAACAAACCGAACTGTAGGCGTGCAAAATAGGGAGGGGAAGGACTCCCAAACAAAAAGGTAGTCGGCATCTCGGTATCAGCACGTAGGCTCTATTTTTTACGTAAAAGGCTATGCCTCCTTCCTGATGATGTTTTTTCATATCTCCGTATTCGTGTAATATTATTTCCTTGTCTGCCAGAGAAAGGTCTAGAGTCCATAGGAGAACGGGCTGTACCTACCTTTAGCTTGAGGATATAGGATTACATAGATCTGCTACCATGTACTGTATTCTTTTCAAAGGCATGACAGGGAAACTAATGACGATGATCATTATCAATGAAGCTGGAGTTTCTAGGAAAATTAGTGATGGAAGGGGGCGTTTTGACTGTGTTGTCAGTGCTTTGTAAAAGAGTCAGATAGAGGTTCGTAATTTGGGTTTAGACATAAGTAAATGGTAAAATGCGCCACAAAAAAACTTGTTGACTTTCTCTAATCTGAGCGAAATACATCTTTCAGTCAACAATGTACCTTGAGTAGCAAATACTGTAAAAAGTGTTTTGTTTACCTGTTTGTGATCCAACCAGTGCAAGTGCTAGCACTGCAACGTTGAAAACCCACTTCAGAAAATGTCTCGCCTTTTCCATTTTTAAATGTTTTATTAGATGACGTGACAAACGCACTTTTCCACTGTCACTCACTGCTGCTTCTTCTTGCTTACATCCACACCCACACAACAGAGAACGAAAAGCTTTCACGATCTCTTGCTTCTGTCAAGTTGCTTCCTCCGGACAGACTTTGGTCAAAAGACGGATGCCGGTTTAATATTTAACTCTTCGGATTTCTTTTAAATTTTATTCTTTCTTTTTTTCCGTTAACTTATTTTCTTCATAGAAGAAGAAAGGCTGCTGCGAGAAAGGAGGTAGTAAAAAGAATAATGTAGTAGTGAATTACTAAAAAGCTCAATTTATCTTATGGAAAGTGCAAACTTTTTTATTAATTCTTAGCGAAGGAAAAAACTTGCCAACTTTTGTGTCATCGTCATCATCAGCGTGGCAGTGTTTTCCCTATGTTTATTCTCTTTCATCTAAATTTGTACTTCCTGCATGATATAACGTGTAATCTATTTTAGTCAGTAATGATGGTTCACACAATTCTCTTTTTCTGTTGCTCATCTTTCCCCTCTCATTAAATCATTCATGTTTCATATAAAAGTCAAGTCAAACGCTATTCTCAGTTTGATTATGGAAGTGGTTTAGTGAAACTTTTTTCTCTTCAATATTACTCCAAGAAATAGAACGCGTTGATGATGGCGCTAGTTTGAGTAATACTTTTGGGAGGGAATGTAGTGAAAACGAAAGGTTGAGTGAAGGTTAAAAAACAATTTGCCAGAAGGACTTGATTTTAATTCTTGAAAATAATTCAGCAGTTTTTAGTACTCATCAGAATCAATATCATCAGGAGAAATATTCGTTCTTTCCTTTATTTAAGTAATGCATATGTGTCGCACATGAGTGGAAAGAGTTTAATTTGGTGATGTGGCATTTGGCCAGAATATTAGGATGAAATGTATGTTACATATGTAGCAATAATGACTGTAAGTAAGAGTTGCACTAAAAAGTGTTTTATTAGTCTTTACTAAGTCCCTTTTATTTAATGTAAAAAGTACCTGGCTATTTACGTTTTCGTTGAATTTGTGTGTCACGTGTTTGGAAGTTTAATAGTTAGACTAGGAAGAATTTGACGGGAGACGGAGCTTTTTACCAAATTGACAGGCTGACTTTCTTTTCACAATTACTTTTCTGTTAGATTATATCAACGTTGCAGTACTTATTTATCCTTTCAATGGCTTCGCCGCTGCCTTTCCTCTTGCTCTTTTGGTGTATTGACATGTGCGTGGAAGAGAACATCAACTTGACGAAGCATTTTTCTCTAATAAATTGGTTGAACAGTTGAGCAGGTAAAGTGTTTAGGGATATTTATGCTTTGCTGTCAAGTAGAAAAAGTTTTTTCTCACTGTGTTTCTTTCCTTGTTCTTTTGTGATGGCTCAGCTAACAATTTAATAAATTACGTACGTACAGTTTCATGTCTTTCTCTCGATGCCACAAGGCGGATACAAATACAAGCTGTGGGTGGAATAAGGGTAATATTGTATTGTGTGTTGTATCGTCAGTGGAGAGAGCCTGATAAGATATTTGGTGAGATGGTAATCGAATTAGCAGTGGTTGTCTTTCGATTTAGCCTTGAGCTAAAAAACAATGGATGATTTGAGTAGATGGAGTTGATATTTGGGATGCAACCAAAAAGCGACTTTGTAGGAAGGAAAGTTTATCTCTTTAAATAAAGTTTGGCATATTTTCACTTTACTTTGCAGATGCATTCGGGTGTGATTTGCAAAATTGCCTGGGAAAAGTTGTGACCTGCAGACGATAATTTTCTTTGAAGAAATATTGCGGATTCCCTGCATTCTAGTTTTTTTCATTGCTGTTGTACACCATGCAGATGAGTTTGAAGGGAATTGATTTCTTCTCCGGGAAATCTCAGTAGAGCGCCTGCTATTGATTTTGCCTTCCTCCTCCAGCATTTTACTTGGAATTGCGAAATAATAACATCAAGGAAGAAAAGATGGAAACATTTCTCTAATCGATTTATTTTTCTTGTAATAGAAAAAGATTCAGAGTTGGACTCGATCTAATAAGCACTGGAAAACGTTGGCCGCCACTATTATCCAATACTTGTTTTAGTACACTCACTTACTATCAACAGTAATTGGAAATTACAGGAGTTTCTTTAGCACTGTGAGAGAAAACTATGAAGTGAAAATATTAGTTGGTCGACGAGGTAGATAGTCATTAAGAAGATTTAGTTGCAGGGTTTGTTTTAGAATACTAACAAACAATTCGTTTCCTTTTTCTCTTCCACAATAAGAAATCATGGGAAGACATATTAAAAGTATGTTTTTGTTGTTGCACATTATTGTTAGTATTATGAAGCAGTTTCTCCTTTGTCTACATACTTCTATGCACACTGTAGTGAAACAAAGCAGAATTTGTATTGGACGTTGCTTTTCCAAGTTTCTTGTACTTTCCACTTGTAATCTCCGATCCGGAGCGTTTGTTGTTTGTAGCAGGAGATTCTGGTTGGCTAACTTTTTGGATTTTAGGAAGTCATTTTCCCTTCTTATATCACTTGTTCATGTCCATTTTTCTTTCCTCATTTTCCTTTATTAGATATACAATACAACTGTTCCCATGAAGTTTTGTTTTTCTGAGTTGCTTTATGCTGGAGTAAGCAGTGGAGATTTTTTCCCATTCTTGTTAATTTATTTCAATGGCGTACACTCTACTATTTGTAGCTAAGACGTTCTTTGGGGAGCGAATGAGATGGAGGGAACATTGGTTGAGGAGAGTTGAAATCTCTCTTGTGGATATTACAGTGTTAATGCAATTTCCTCTTGTTTTCATCCACACATTTTTTCATTTTCTCTGTTTCCCTCTATAAGTTGTTAGTTATGGAAAGTTAATATCATCTTTGAGAAATCAACATCATCCCATTGCACCATCACTTCAACAGGGAAAGTGGACTTAGGAAAAAATCTCTCTCTATGGGCGTACTGTAATAATAATGAGCAATGCTGTTATAATTTTTCTTGTGTTCACTAGACAAGGCCGATCTCCCGCAGATTCCTTTTATGTGTCCTTCGTCTGTCCGTATCCAATTCTTGGCTTGTTTTTCTTTTGGCCCGGATTTAGCAGGATGAAGAAACCCAACATGTAAAGCCGGTTATTCTTGTTTTTCTCTTTCCGTTGGAAGGAGGGGAAAGCAATGTATGTATGTCAAGTGGGATAAGAAAATGTGTGTTTGAATAGGGAAAGTACTTATTACTGACTTAATCCAATAAGTAAAGATGGGGGTTTTCTTGATGTGAGTTTGATGTTGCTTGTCTCTGAGATGAAGGACACCGACTGACGACGGCTTCCCTTGTCACAATGGAAGTGGAAATCGAGAAGAGTCAACCCTGAAAATAAAATGCAGACATTATCGTTATTTTTTGTATACACATCTCATCTCTTCATAAAAATTATAAAGAAAAGTATTTTGAAATGAAAAAGAGAAAAGGCAAAGAAATGATAATACTTTTGCGATTTTATCGTGTTACATTGTTTACATGATAAATTTCTATTTACACGGTTCGCTTCAGGAATAAATGGTGATGATGACGATGATGATGATGGATGGGATGGGATGAACGGTACGCGGTACACANGATGATGATGGATGGGATGGGATGAACGGTACGCGGTACACATGCATAATAATGATATAATAACCTCAAGAGACTCAGAACACGAACATTGCTCATTCTTTGATGAGTCTTCCAACGCAGTAGTAGTCGAGTTAAGCCCATGCGGGTTGAGCCTTTCCTCTCTCAAGTGTCAACTTACTCCACCCACCCCTCGCTGGTGTTTTAATTGAAAAATTACAACGGACCTAATTAAAATGAACATGACAACTAGCACGAGTGAGAAAGAAGGAGAAAGCGCTGAAAATGTAGAGTATCTCATCTTCATTCGTTTTTTCCCTCCCGTCGTTCCTTCTTTGAATAAGCTAAATACAAAATTACGTCTTTTGTTTCCTCAAAAAGAGAGAAAAACACGTGAAAAGTGTACATTAGAAGCACATCCTCATCATTATCGCCACTTCCTTCACTACCATTGTGACTGTATGCAAGATTGTGAGTTAAGTTAAATTGAGAGAAGGAAAAAATTATTCAATGGAATGGAAGTTGATGGTAAGAGAGGGAAAGAGCTTTAGTCAGTCAGAGAGTTCTTCTCAGGTCAGATTAATATTCCTCTCTCATTTCTTTCTCTTTTCCCAACTTCTATTCTCCATCTTTTGCTTCTGCTTAATATGGCTCTTCCGCTCTTCTCTTTTTATTCTTGGCATATGCCATCTGCTTATTGAAGTGAAATAAAAGACGTACCTTCTTCTGAAGAATGCACGTATATTGCTAAGAGGTACCACGGAGTATTCATTCGTGTATATTGCATCACAGCAACATTTTACTTAGTTTCTTTTTCCTCTTTTTCCGTCTCTCCAAGGACCTTGCATATTGTCTTTCTTGTCTCCGTGTCTCTCCCAGAGGCTTTTTCTACGTAACGCCGCTTTTTCGTCTTTTTTTCTTTTTCTTGAAATTAAAGGTTCATTTTATTTGATGCTCCGGGACAACATGACACTGCACTACGGTAGAGTCATGTGAGCACACTAGCAGTACTAAGGCTGCGTTTTGTACGCGATACGCAGTCGTTTAATGGAAATCCCCGTTATTACACAAACTGCTACAGCTGCCGCTCTGCTGAAGACATCATGCTGAGAATTTTGTGCGGTGTGGAATGAATGAATAAAGAAGAGAGGAGGAGAAGCCGGAAAAACACATTTTTCTGTTTTCTCCCTAGCATCATACTCAAGCTAGTCGTAGTGTTCATGATTTCTCCATTTTTTCTGATCACTGCTTATTTATAAAGCTTCACACCCGAAAAAATGAACGCAATTTTCAAAGTCGTCATCATACCTATCATTATTATTATCGTAATAAAAAAGGAAACTATTTTCAGAGTAACTTGCGTAATTTAACCTATTGAAAAATCGCGTGTGGTAAGGTCTTTGAAGAACATTTCCTTTGAGATGCGCTTCCTTTGATAGAGGTACTGAGGTACGTATAACAAAGAGCGTGTACCGAAAACTTAATTCTATACCGTTTACCTTTTTATAGCGATTTCCGCATCCTTTTTAATTTGTGGTTGTTGCAAGAAAGAATTTGGTGAAGGATTTGCTCGAAAATTCTTATAGAGCAGTTGGCAACAAGAAAATCAAAAGAGAAAGTGTCGCTGCACGTGCCTCTTTATCATTTCAGGAAGAGCGTTTTGAGTGCGTATAAACATTATCTGAATTTTATACAACATTTTCAACTTCTAACAACTCTTTCCATTTATTTGAAAGAGGCTTTAAATTTCTTTATGTAAAATGTTACAATCTTTCTGCAGCATAATCAGAACGTGTTGATCGGGTCTTCGATAGCAAATATCGACAAAATTCAGAAGGAATTCGCCAATTCACTCCATTGTGCCTTAAAAAACTGGCAATGCAGATTTGTAAATATAGAAGTGAGCGGAAAGTCTTTGGTGGAAGGCGGACGCATTGTTTCCGCACTTCCAATCCCCTTGTACGTGCGTTGTAAAAACATAGCCTGCTCGGATTTTGTGGTCACTCCTGGTATACGGTGGGTTTGATTATTAACCGCATGTGGCAATTCGATAGAACAAATTCACGGATTAAACTTTCAGATTTTCAGATGCTTCGGTCTCCGCTTACTCGCAGCATGAGTGCTTCAGGAATGCGGTGAGGAAGGACGGAACGTACGCTTGTGAAAATGGTCGTTAAAACTCAATAGCATTTCCACATGATCAGATTTTGGTGTTATCGCAGACTTAAAGGAAAATAAGGAAACAAACTTTCCACTTCCACATTCATTGATTCATTCTCGCACGCAGCTTTTTATAATTGTCTTTTTATATGAACTTTCACCGTGAACGCTTCTCCGCTTTGCCCTTTATCTTTTTCACTCGCGAACTCCCGAAGAGATCTCTCTTTCTCTTTTCTTTCTTCTTTCTAAATTCGTTCCTGAAGGACAACTTTACTTTTCACTTTACTTGATTCGATAGTGTTCACTCCTAACGGCTCCTCTCTACCTATTATTGATAGTCTATTTCATTCTTTTTCTCTCCTTTGCACTTTTTTATCTCGTGGTAAGTGAGTTTGAGTCGAGTTGAGTGAAAAAGGGAGAAAGAAGCAATACTTCACATGCTATCATTATTACGGATCTATCACGAGGGACTTTAAAACATATATAATCATGTAATGATACCGCGTTTACTTCTTTGCTAGTGGAAACTGTAGAGTTGTGTGCATATTTCATGCTGGATACTTATATGTATCATACGGTCTCAGGCTGGAAGTAATTGCAATGGAAGCGGGCTCGGTTGAGTAGAGTGGAGAAAAGTGAAGAGGTAAGTACCTTGTGTTGCACAATGTGTACATGAACACATGAAACAGTAGGCCAGCAGAGCAGTTATTCACTGTGTCTCTCATGTGAAGCCGGGTATGTGATGGTGAGTCCCTTTGTAAATCTAGAAGGACCAGCGATCACTTTGAAATACATCACTTTCTCTTTCCTTTTACTTTGTATTTATTTTCACCCGCTTTCATTTTGGGAAAACAGGAAAACTATGGTCTATTTGGAGTTCTGTAGAAAGCAGAAAAAACTAAATAAAAAACCTGCGGCATCATGAGGAATGGCTTTTTTGACCGGTGCAATAAATTGAGAGACAACACTGTGCCTGGCTTGTGGTTCAGGTTCGATTGAACAAATCAATGTTCGCCTGTTTAAAAACAGTTTTTACAAAGAAAGAATGGAGCAAGTGGTGGCAGTTTAAAAGAGGAAGTGCTTTAATTCTGGCAAACGCCAAAAAATTGTTTTTTGCTAGTCTGGAGTGGTCTATTGAAATAAAAGGAAATGGCATGAAAACGTCTGAGAATTCATACATCATACATGATTTCAATGCTTTACTTCCTTTCCGTAGTCTTCTTTACTTTTCTTTCTTTTTTCCTTTCTAAAAAGATAGCCCCTGTGAGTAGACTCCGGAACTGTTGCTATTATATTACCCGAGCCAGAGAAATAAAGTAATATACTTAATTTAAAGTTTTTTCTTTCTCTGTTTCTACTTTTTAGTTTATCATTCCTTCACTTTTTTCAAAGAAGTTCTTTTTGTTAAATTTAAGACCCTTTGGAAAGTGTACCTTCGAGGATTCTTACTGAATTTCAAACGTTTTGATGTCGAATAGTACGAAGGATGCGTTCGTGAAACTTCCTTGGTACAATTTTCCTTTGCAAAATAATTGCGACAGAAAAAGCGGACAAAGTAAGTCGTTACAACGTCTCATGCACGTTCCCGGTTTGAAATGGTACGTTAAGCTAATAATAGTATCCGTTCAGTTCAGTTCAGTCAAATGTTTACTCTTCCAACTGATAAAATGATAGAAGAAGAAGACTTGTTTCCAACTCGTTGCCCCATTATTATGACATGTTGCATTTCACAATGAAGATAACTAAACGCGAAAACCGATGTAAAAACCATCTCATTTCAATAATGACTGTTTTGACGGTCTCTGGCAAAGAACACAAACATCCTTTGCACGTGTCACCAGCAGAGACAACATGTATTTAGTATGCTCTCCGTGCACCTTTCTCCAACAATGCACACAGACACAGGCATTAGGCATACCCAGTTAAGCAAAGAGGAAATCAAACTAAACCCAGCCCAATCCGAATCCAAACCAAAAAGCGTTGTCATCATCAAACGATGACAATGAGAAAACCCAAAGTACACACATGAAATGGAAAGATCAGAGAAGGCGATTTTCCTTTCTTACTCAGTTTCTCCGCTTAGGCGTTAAAATGTGTGTGAAGAGTGTTCCGCAGAGTGTGAATCAAAGAAAGTTTCCGATTTTTTCTTACACATGAACCATCTTCTCAATAAAGTTTACTCTTCTTCTTCCATTTTTGTGGTTTTAGATAGTTCTTGAAGTAAAGATAACGCTCGAAAAAATCACGATTATATTCAAAGATAGAGAGATACATTATGTTTTGGTCTTAAAAATGTGGAAAAAAGCGAAGAGAAAGAGGATATTAGACTTGTTCTTTCCAAACTCGTTCACACTCAAGTGGACTCTTTTCCCTACATTATATTATATTCCAACTCTCTTACTTTTTTCATTTTGTCTCCGTTTTTCACTTTTTGCTTCCATTTGCGCCATCGGTATGGATGTATTCAACTCAACCAACAAAAAAACTTTCTTCTTTCTTCTCTCTCAGCGTGTCCTGGAGTGCAACATGAACATAGCTTCAGCAAAAAGACATTTTTACCACATCTTTGTTCTATCATTCTACCCGTTCAATGCATCACTCTGTTTTTGCTCACAAGAAGAATGGCAGCGGAATGCCGACGTTCTTGTCCTCTTCTGTCGTGCGTTTTTATATCCGTTTGCCAAGAAAAAATTTCCATTCCTGGGCAAAGCAAGAATAAAGTTGGCATAAGATGAGCGGTAATACCTTCGGACACATATATAGTAAAGTTGTCTCAGTCTCAGTCAACAAGATGACGACACACATTACATTTACAAATGTATTCTTTTTACTTATTCTACGACAATTCTAAAACTTTATGGATGGACAGATGTAATGTCCGCGTACGTAGATTTTTCTTCTTGAGTGACTTTGACTAGGACAGACTTTACATGGTCCTCCTTGAACTTATCTCCATTTTGGACACTCATAAGGCGTAGAAAAGTAGATGGATAGATGCATGGAAATGGTATTTTTGGAGAGTTGAAGAGAGGAAGAGCGAAAAAATACTTGTGTGGTTTCACAATATTTTCTTTATTTTGTTATTTTACTTCCTCTTTCACACTCTTCCTTTCCCACCTTTCTCCTTCAAAACATAAAAAACTAAAATACTGAGAATACTTTTACTGCGTAAAGCTAAACACCAGAAGCATAACGTGAAGTGAAAAACAAAAGTGCAAAATGGTCCATGTGTGGACATATAGATAACATTAAGGGAGGTGCGTTTCCCTGTACATAATATTTTTGCTTGGAAGATTGCTTGAAGGGAAGAATGAAAAGGACAGAGACAAGTGCTTATACCTACCGCACCACTGAGCAAGACCGGCGGCAACCAGAAAGAGAGAAAAAAGCAAACGACACTAAAAAATTTATTTATTTCTCTTTTCTTTCTCTCTTCCTGCCTCACCTTGCCTCACACAGTTCAGTCTCGGCCTCAGTCAGTGGAAAAACGAAGCGGTTGGACAAGGCAAGAATACGTAAGAAAATCATGAGGAAAACGCATCTGAAGAAAAAGAGACACAGACACATGGACCAGTTCTCGTTTTAGACAGAAAAGGAAGGACAAGGACAAAAAAGTGAGAAATGATTGTGATGTAGAAAAAAAAACGAGAACAAGGGACGGAGAATGAAAAGAGAGGAACTTACTAAAAACGATATGTCCACTTTTCCTTCTTCCACTTCCTTTTCTTCTTCTTTGGTTTGTTTCGTGGCGGTGTGGTCCTTTTCTTCTTTTAAGAGGAAGTTGTTTGGCGTCCCCAAATGTTCAACTCACTCACTCACTGCGTGCAACTGCTTTTTCTAGTTTGTTTCACATTGAATGTTTTACACAGAAAGGGATAGAAAATTAACTTTTTCGACTGTTTCTTACTCTTACATTTTTTCCTTCTTTAATGTAACGTATGTGTCGTTACCGGTCAGTTTTTGGAACAAGAAAACGGCCAAGTAAATGTTATGATTGTTTTGATGATGATGTTGATCTTCCCTGTTTTTAGCCTTCTCTTGGTGGGATTTAAGATAAATTTTATATTGTGTTATGGATGTGTCGCATCACATCCCATTCATTTCCCAAAAGTACCCTGACAGCGTTTGTACATAGTTCATAGCAGAGAAGTTATGGAGGGTGAATAACTAACACTTTATTACATAAGATTAAGCAAGACAGGCAAAAGTTGATGACAGTTGTAGGAGGAAAAGTGTAGTGTCCACCGATAATAATGACGGTGATGATGAAGAATGGCCAGTTACTTCTGCACTTTCACTGTGAGATTCCACATATTTAATGATTCCCTTCATTTGCTCGCTGTCATTCTTATATAAATAGTCTAATAATGCGGTTTGGTCTGATTCACAACGCTGCTGCTAAAAATTTAATGCTGTATCAGTGCGTATATAGCTTTGGTGTTTTATGACAGATGAAACGTCAGCTCAAGATGAATAGTTCGTGTTTCCCTAAATACACGGAAGCGAATAAGTACAAACTTTTCAGTTACATTTCTGTTACTTCTGAAATTACAAAGTACAAAATAGTTTTTGCTATTTTTATGATCACCATTTTGCCACGTGCTGTAGTAAGTAGCAGAGTAGCGTGAGAATTGAAGGTTTTATTTTTAAGTGTACAAACAGCAAAAAATAGTTGTTGCCTTTCCTCTTCTATCTCACAGTCTTAAAACGCAGCTAAAACTGGGAAAGTAAAATATGGAATACTGTTACATACGAACCGCACAAAAATGATTCCATCCGGAAATATGGAAATAGTTTTCTCGTTTTTCTCTGCGGAAAATGCAAAAGTCACTGAGTAGTTGCTTTTACTTCCTATGTTCTCTTTCAACTTTACACTGCACACAGGAATATCTGAATGTAGTTCATGAAAATCAGTTAAATATTTTTCACTTGCCCTGGAAAACACCAGGATATGAAAAGTGTCAGGAGTGAAGTTGAAAATTGTTGTTATTATTATGAGAAGTTGAGGAATAAAATTTTATGTGTGAATTTGAATAAGAATAAAATGAAAGTGTGAAATGAAATGAAACGTCCTTGCAGCTTGTAGTAGCCTACCCTTAAATTCCGACCATTTCGTGTTGCGTGGTGTTTCACTATTCTCTTGATTTCTTATGTAGCCCGCACTCGGTCATAACCAGACGGCTCAGAGAACCAAGCTCAACTGAGTGTGCCGGAGAAAGTGAGCGAGCGTTTTATCATCTTCCGTGTTAGGAGCTGTAGTAGCAGTTAGGGCCAGCTAACTCGTGCAAGACTTTACTTACTACCGCTTTCCAAACACATGAACTCTAACTCTCGTTTTACAAGGTATGCACAATTTCGCCTGCTCCTTCATTCACCGTTAGAAACAAGCAGTGTCCGTAGACTATATTCCAGTCATAGCTGAGATTCTGATGAGATGCTCAAGGCAGAGTGAAAAATGGGGAGAAAAAAGCAAAGCTGCAGAGACAAAGAAAGGCCCACTGTGCACAACTCAGCTTGTATCGCTAGGATTTTTTCCTTTCTCAGCAGACAACGGACTAGAATTGAAATTGAGCATTGAACCTCCAGCAGTATCCTCATTATAGTGTGTACAGTTTGCTAAATTTCTTTCTAACCGTCGCTCTCAGAAGGGCCCCCAATATGAAATAACATGGCACAAAGCCTCCCCTACGTTTCATACAATTTATTTTTTCACATTCCAACGTAATGCCTATAAAACGACAGAAATGATCTGTCGCAGTGTTTCACTGTGTGCCACTATTTTCGGAAAACAAGATATTACACTTCTTCAGTGTGCGGAAATGCCTCGAAATTACAGTGTAATGTTACTTACATTACGAACGACCGATCCTTCATATTGATTGACTTTACCCTTTGTGTATATATGCTCAGTGTATACTCATCATTATACTGATCAATATGTTATTAACTCACTGCAGTAAGTGTTTACAATACACTTTCCAACTCGGATCTCCTTGTCACTGAAAAGGCAGATAATGAAACATGACCGTGGGAAAACATGAAACAAAAATCTCCGGCTTTTATTCCCCAGTATATTAAAAACCATTGCCAGAACCAATGATCATGATAATGGTTCGAAAAATTGAATATGCGTGGCATGAATCTCAAAGCGTTTCATGCTCGGCCTTGTGTCATGAGAGCTATATTGTAGTAAACGTAACAAAAAGTCTCAATGAGGCTTGTCAAGTTTGGCTTTGACTCGACATTTGCAGTTTTTTAGGACTTTAAGAAACACAATAACGATTCTACAGAAAACCACCGTAGAACCTGCTGAATAAACTGTAAACATCAACATGAAGTTTCTCCTTTTGCTTGGCCCGTTGCATTTTTACTTCCGCTAACATTTTTACAAGCCGAAATGGTTTTTCTCAGGAAGGATGTAGGACGAACAACTTTTTCTACTATTTTATTTGCTTCTGCAAACACAAATCTCGAACCGCTCTATTGTGGTATTTTTGCATGCATGCACAATAAAAAGAGAAATGGATGAACGACTAAACTACTAAGGGAGAAAGTATCAGCAAGAATGTGTGCTTAGTGTAGGCACATTCCTTTTTCATCCCTCCATTTTCAATCCAAGGAGCGTCTTCTCTTTTGTTGTTCGATTCAGCTATGTGGCACATTTTACTCGAGTCTCAGCCTGGGCTCTTGTCTTGAATCAGTCATTGTCAGAGATAGTTTGACTGGGATTTCGCCTCCAGCATTTCGCCATACACAATGCACAATCTGGAGCTAATAAAAAACCAAGGGCTTGAGACGTATGATCCCTTGCCTCAATGAAAAAACTCTGTGAAAGAATAGACGGTTTAAGTACTAACCAAACTGATCTGGTTCTCACAATACTGCAACTAAAAAAGTCGCATTTTTTATTCCTTTCCTCAATTTCGTATATCAGCCAGTTCAGAAGTATTTCTGGCAGTGCTACTTTCTATTTCATACAAAACATTTTTAAAAAATATTACGAAGTGTTAGTTCTGCTTGTTTTTTTTTTCTTTGTATGAAATAAAATGATTTTGAATTATGCAATGTTGAAAACAATTTCAAAGCCACTGTCAGAGTAATTGGTTATGACCACCCAGTGACAATTTATAGCAAACGAGCTTTTGACCTCTCAGTTTGTGTATGAAAGTAACTGATCTTGCAGAGTGTTACGTAATCTGTGGACGTGCTGAGTGAAGAGGAAATGTTGGTCATGTGCACTAAAATAGAAATACATAACACCTATTGTGCTATTGCATAAGAGTGGAGCTTTTCAATTTCAACTCTTGTCTTGTTCAGGCTTGGATTGTCCATAAAAGTTAACCAATTTAGTTATATTTGGTTACAAACAACAAACAACAGTGATGCCAATTCCGTATTAATTTCCTTAAATAGACTTTACTAAACGGCTTTACTATTCATACATTCAACATTCGTAATTCTCAATTTTAATGAAACACGGGAATGATAACTGTGCATCACTGACAAAGTCGATTTAAAATTGTTTTTTAACTGCCCGTTATCACAATTGGCTAATGACATTAAATTTTGTCATCACCACTGACTGTGAATTTTGAATTATAGAGAGGATCATTTAAAAGTTGGTGCTATGTTGGTCCTCTCCTGACGAAAGGATTATAGCGTCATAAGAAAATTAGCATTTTATAGTTAACATTTAAAATGAATGGTTTTCCTTATTTCACAACATTGAATTTAAAATGGATTTAACGGTACCATTTCAGAGCACTGGAAAAGTCATTTTTGGGTTGCTTTCTTTTCATCAAAAATTCTGTTAAAATATTTGCATCCACAAGAAGGCTCATAAGTTTTAAGAGCAAATAACTACTCGTGTAGGTACTTAAAATCAGTGTTTTTATGACGTGGCTTCCTCTCCCTCCTTTTATGATGGCTGTAAGTTTATTATTATTATCTGAGCTGACACCGCAAATTTCGTTAAAAGATAAGGTGAAGTGGAGGCACTTGCATCCGTCTGTAATTTCACAGTCGAATTGTGTTAAAAAGAAGGTGGTACATGAAAAGGGAGCTTCGAAACCTCCAGTCGTCCACTTATTATCCACAGAGTGAGTAAAAACCAAGCATCTCAGCTAACTGTCATCCTTGGATGGTTATTATTATACGAGGGCGCACTGAACTCAGCTCATATTTCTCCTTTCTTTAATAGGGTTTTAAGTCAAGATATGGATATACCGGTTCCGGCATGATAATCGAGAATAGACGATAATCACATACATTTTATACAAACTACAAATATTCGCATTCTCTCACACAATGTACGTATACCTATACAACCTGTGATGGCAATACAAGTTGGTGTGGTTTGGATGTGTATGCATTATTATTATTATTATTATTATATGAGTTAAAAAACTTTTTAAAACTTTTTCTCTCACAACGGGGAAAGAAAACGAGCTAAAATGCCATTCTTTTTGGCATTAAGCATTCATATTTCACAAGGTTATGGCCTTGGAAGGAAGGCAGCCGGCTTTCCTCTTTCTCTCTTTCTGTATGTATAACTCTTCATTCAGGATTTAGCCGAAGAGCACGAGCAAAGCAAAGGTAAAGTTTACATTGCCCCATTCAGGTATACTTCCGGCTTCTCTTCGTTCCGGTGTATTTCTTTCCCCAAATCTTTTATAAAAAGCTGGATGGAGAGATGAAACTGCGCTTATGCTTAATAAAAGGTTGTATGGTACACACACAATTTTCTTTACCATCCGATAGCTTCGTATATTTTACTGCACTCCTAACGCCTTCCTGTCCTTTTCATTGAAACTCTGCATATTATTATTATTGTTGGGCGACATCAAAAATGCTTAGGTAGCTTTTCATTTTACTTTTCAAAAGTTTTTAACGGCTGGGAATCCTCCGTATAACGGATTGTTCCCAAAATGCATGTTTCGTGGCTACGACGTCGGGACAGTTTCTCTACATGAAAAAGTTTTCCCGTCATGCCCTAGCAAACTTTTTTGTCTACGCGTTGGTTGGACATTTTTACATACTTTACTCACTCATATTTAATGGCGCATCTTACTTTCAGAGGGCAATTAGTGTGCTTACATATGATTGTCGTCATCATGTAAACATTTAGTGCATAATTATGGGACTGTTTCTCGTGAGAATAACCCGAAGTATAACTGTAGCCGTTTCCTTCTTTCCTAATTACCCCAAACCCCACGCACGTTGTGAACTAAATGATAATGAAGCCAAAGTCACCCGGCGACCAGACCAACGTCATGTGCCAAAAAGTATCCGTAAACGCATTCGACCATGAAGGAGTGGATAACCTAAACCTTCTTTTAGATCACTTAGGCAGCAGAAGAAACCGCTGTCTTTAAACTTCAATTATAATTTCAAAACCTAAAACTCCATAAGCATTTTCACAAAGCCCACGACGGTCGTGGCACGACCAACGTACTAACTAAAGTAAGCCCAATATTTACAAGACATTAAAATATTCTGTTTTTGATACAGATGCAGAAGTTTTTGTTAGTAAACTGAAACATGACAGATCATGCGGATTACGTGGTCCATACTCAAGATCAAGGACAACGTCCAGTGGTAATTGTAGAGGAAGTTGTGAACGATCCTTTCTACGAACCTTATTATGTGGCCGAAAGAGATTATGATTTCCCTGCTCAACGTCGTCGGCAGAACCTGATTTGGGGATGCGTCTGTTTCTGGTTAGCAATAGCTGTAATAGTAGCCATTATTATGATTGCGATGTTTGGACCATCTCCTAGGGAGGATATGGATTATTCACATCGTAATCGGCCTTTCGATCATGGACATGTGGTATGCTGCCACAGACGTTATTGCAGATACTGGGGAGGATGTTATCTTGAGCGATACTGCCCGTGTCCTTTGCTATATTAATAATAGTCACGCCTAGAATCGTATCAATGCTGGTATTGTGAACACTCAACATAAAATACAACAATGAATAAAGACATATTTAATTGTAGACAGACAAAACTACCAAACTTATACAATACTGGTTACAAATATTATTTATGTGGATGTGATGTTTCGTAAAAATGTTATAGAGTCAATTCACCATTGAGCAAGGTTCATAATTGATGTCATAGTCAAAATGATCCCATGAATCTAACCAATTTCTTATTTAGCTTGTAGTAAATAAAACACAAAGCGCACGATATGGGCACATTTGATCCGTACTTTTTAGTATCATCGGTGCTTTTGTAAAAGTATGTTTCTCAGTAACCTATAAAAACAAAAACAAGTTAACAAGTCAATGCGAATATGAGTGGTTTGTATTTCCGGCTTTTTCTACATAGTTTATAATTTTAGTCCATTTAGTAAAAAATAGATTTATAAACTGCTATTGCTATTACACACCGCGCCCTTAATTTTTCCGCATTTAAAACGTTTTGAAGTATTTTTGTTAGTTGACTGAAAAATGACTGAGCACCCGGATTATGTGGTTCACACTCAAGATCAAGGACGACGTCCGGTGGTAATTGTGGAAGAAGTTGTTGTGGAGGACCCATATTATGGCTACGAACCGGACCTTATTGGAGGAAACAATAATGATTACGCTGCTCGACGTCGTCGGCAGAACATAATTTGGGGATGTGTCTGTTGCTGGATAGTAATTGCCGTTATAGCAGCCATTGTTTTGATAGCGATTTTTGCACCACCTGCGAACGAGGATATGGCTTATCCAGAACGTCACCATCTCATCTATTCTGGACATATAAGATGTTGCTACAGACGATTCTGTTATTTTTTGAGAGGTTGCCACATCGAGCGATATTGCCCATGCCCATATAGTGTCTATTAGTAGCAGCCATGCCTAGTGTCAATATATGTATAATGCTTGTATCGTATCAGGAATATCAGGATTGTTATGCAGGACTGTCAACCAAAATAAGCAACAATGAATAAAGATTCTTTACTTGTAGATTAACACGAAGAGGGCTTTATTCTGATTATTATCATAGTGTGGATTTTTAGAATATGTATATACAAAACGTTTATTGTGCATAATGCCAACAATTTTAATATGGTTTAACAGAAAAACGTTAAAACTATGTGGGTATTATTTTGTTTAGTTTAGAAAATAGGGCGGTCTCAACGTAAAAGTTCAAACCAAACCAGGTGCCTAGTCAAATTGATCCCATGAACGTTTCATGAAGAAACTTATCTAGTTATAAGGTATGAGTCATGGCTACATTCATATGAATACAATGAAAATTAAATATCATGATAGTCACATCAACGTTTATCATAAAAACTTATCATGGATGTATGGTTGCACTGAAATAATGTTTTAGTTTTAGCTTAGTTTTTGTAAAAAATCTTCCAGATGCAAAACTGCTTTTTAGGACACAAACCATTTTCTAAATTATTCAGTGAAAAGAATTATTTTAATTCATATCTAAATCAATGCCATCAGCGCGTCCATCAGCGTCCTCATCGTCCAATTACCCCGACTATGTAGTTCCAGTTCGTACCCAGTCAGTAAATCAACCAAATGTGGTTATCGTGGAGGGGGTTCCAAACGATCCTTACATTAACCAGCCAACAGTTTATGTGTATAGGCAACAGGATGACACATCAGCTTTAAACACACTGTGCTGGACATGCTGCTGCTGCCTTATCCTCATCCTTCTGATTGGAATTCTTGTGGCTGCATTCATTCCTGCTGAAGCGGATAAAAAGGATGTGCATGATGGAGGGTGCTGCACGAGACATTTTTGTAAGGGCTTCGGTTTATTCAGGCGATGCTGGGTGGAACGGTATTGCCCCTGTCCAGTATGAGACCGTTCAATTAAAAATTCTACTAGCAACCGATGCCTGACTTAAAACTTCAATAACCATTTTCCTGTAGTTCAAACTTTGTACCTGTTCAAATCGAAATCGAAGTTACTATTTTACACAAAGCACAAATAAAAAAACAACCAAAACCGATGCCTGACTTAAAACTTCAATAACCATTTTCCTGTAGTTCAAACTTTGTACCTGTTCAAATCGAAATCGAAGTTACTATTTTACACAAAGCACAAATAAAAAAACAATCAATGTCTGACCCGAAACGTAAGTGTAATCACACATAATTTTACTTTTGTAGTATTACTATTGGGTAATCAGCTCTCACAGTAAAGCTCTCATTTATGATGAGTGGTTTGTTAACCTTGCGTGCATAACGTTGACAAATCGGAAGTAATGATGATGAGGATGTCAAGTGATAGTGTGCAAACAATAAATGTTGAAATGGTGACATCATTAGAAAGACCAAACTTTAGCCCCCTTCATATATGCTTTGGCGATGCGTAAGTTAGCTTTTCTAAGCGTAGACATAAGATGAAGGTCTAGATTGCTTAACGATTACTCTTTCAGTCCATGAGCGTAGAAAAGTAGTATAACTAAAACAAAGCTTCACATTCCATACCATAAAAACGCAATTACGGTTGAGTTGATATATAAATTGCAATTGCATCTGTAAACCCTAAAAATCAACGGTTAAAAACTTGGTAAAAATTTCAATTCAACCACAGGAGATGACACTTCAAAGTATTATAACAACGCATACGAATTATCTTATAATACATATATGTTAGTAAATACACAGACTCAAACATTGCAATATCCTCCATGTAATGACAAAAACCCTATTTAAAAAATATCCACCTGGATGAAATAAATGATTTATAAAAACACAGAATGTGCAATCTCCGATTCTGTTTAAATATGATAAGTCATTCCCCAGATAAGAAGTAAGTAACACACGATGGTTTAAACCTGGCAAGCATAACCTGATAAACACATTGGTTGCAATTTCCCCTTGTTGTATGAAAGTTTACACTTTGAAAGATAAAAATACTCATCGTTATTAAACACGAATAGGCGATTAGTCACTCGTCGTGATGATGTGATCATTTAAAATGGTGGATATGATAAGAAAGACAGTTAAAACATTGTAGATGTTACAGGTAGGATTTGTAAAATATGTCACTGCACAACAACACAACAGGACCATGGCCAGGCGACGAACGAAATGATCCTGGAAATAAAGTATTTTCCGTTAATGACACATCTCCTTATCTTTCGACTGTTTCGACAGTTTTGACACATAAGTTGATAAGGATAAGGGTGAGGTTATATATACCATTATAAGATTGTGTCATACTTATCAATATCATAGCATTTTTTCATATAACCAAACGTCCCCGTCCCCACCACAAAACGATTTATTATGAGGGTGACTAAGTCCTCGAAAAAAATGAAATCAGCATTTACTATTTACTCTGCAATGCTGGAAAGAATTGGCGAAGCTTTAAATGAATGTAATATATTCAGTGGGCATTCTACGCGTCCTAGTTTTTCGCGTACGATCCGTTAACGTGTATGGTTTAATTGGAGCTCTGAGATACGAGCCGGACGCCATATTTCTTCTTGTTGCTGACGAATAAAATCCTGTCGCAGGCTGCACCTGTTCCAGATCTACTTAATTAACTAGTTACAAGTGAAGTGTGAGAAAAATTTAATCAGACATAATGGCATTTTCACATCACGCTGCTACTTTTGTCAAGTTACTAAAACTGGTGAGCTACGATTTTTCAGCTTTTTATCGAGTGAAAAAGTGTTGGTAATTTGGTGGAAAATTTCTGTAAAATATTTTTGAAGTGATAGCTAAATTTTTAATGATTTTATCTACAGCTATTTAATATAGTGGTGCTGGTTCTCTATCGAAATGGAGACGAGGGGTACTTCATGGGAGCGTCATACAATAAAAATCATGATGCAGAAGCTCTTGCGTGTGGAGTGTTCATAGGATTCATGATCTACAACCTGGCAGCAATGATTTCCTCATGTCTGGATAGTCAATCTGTTAACAGATCTATTACAGTACGCAAATATAACTGTCGTGTGTTAATTTTATTTTTTTTTAAATTCATATGCTTTGTTAAAATATTCGTCATATTTTTGTAGGAATCGTTGATGAACTTTGTGGGTGCTGTCCTTTGGTTGACGACTGGAGCGGTTGTGCTCCAATTCTGGTTGCGATTTATTCCATCA
Source organism: Cyphoderus albinus (assembly GCA_021029165.1). Taxonomy (NCBI): domain Eukaryota; kingdom Metazoa; phylum Arthropoda; class Collembola; order Entomobryomorpha; family Paronellidae; genus Cyphoderus; species Cyphoderus albinus. The sequence continues at coordinate 24,055 of VYYJ01000923.1, forward strand.
AATCATTTTACGGAAACAAATCCGGCTGCGGCTGGAATTGCTATGGGCGTGCTCTCTGTTATCAACGCGGCAATCTATCTTGGGGACACGGTGCTGGCATACACGAACTACAGGTCTCTGGAGTAATGTTAAAATGTCTCCAGTTTAAAACTTGGCTTAATGTAAAATTATTGAAATTTTTAACAGACGTTTTGTAAATATTGTAGTGCTTAAGATTTTTTCTCTGTAATTTCGTACAAAGTAATAATTATCATTTTTGATTGCATCACTTGTATTGTTTTGCGTATTATCATTTATAGAGTAGTAGTTAGTGTAAAATAATTAATTTAGTTATTAATGGTTTATCAACAAGATGTGTTCCTTGATATACATTTCTTTCAGATCGGAAGAACAAAGCTTTAAGAAATAGAAACAATAATTGTAGCCTTTTATCAAAGCCTCACTAAAAATTAAATACGATTGTTAATTTTGTGGCATGTTTTAATAAATTAAAATTCAATAAATAATGGAGTAAGAAAGTACTAACTGTGAACTCTCATTTATTTGCTTGCATTACTAAATGCGGAACGAGAGAATCATTATACATATAAAACAATTTATATAATTTACTATATTCAATTTCACATTCAACCAATCTGAATGACTCAAATAAATAATTCGTGAATCATGATGTGTTATATCAATCATTATCATAATCATGGTTGTATGTATATGCGCGTCAACCAAACATCGGAGAAGCGCCCGGCAGGCAGGGAATGCAGGATTTAATCAATGAAATTCAAAAGAAAGAGAACATATTAAATTATATAATTTATTTCATTTCAACTTCAAAATTCGAAACGTAAAATAAACCTTTTGTTAAACGACATGCCTTTCAATACTTACACACATTCAATGCTTTAACAAACAAAATTATAATACTTCGTTGTTTATTATCCTCTGACGTTAATAAATAAACTAATTTTAGGTGCTTAATACAACAACTTTAGACACATACACATTATTATGTAACACCCATTACTCAATGAATTGTTTTAAATGGAAATGATTACGTATTAAGTCAAGTATAATATAAAACTTTAGAAAAATATATTTTAAATATTATTTGAAAATAAACAAACCTGACTAACATTATCTGTGCATCTAAATTTACATTAAGACACTGACACGCTCAAAATATTAAAATTGGCAAGAATACGTTGATTAGATGTTTGGAATGAATTTGTGACTTGGAATTATTTTACATACTTGATATTGATTCAGAACCTAACGAGTCGCCTACAATTTAAGCGAGCTCTGGTTAAATTACTGACTCCATTTTAGTACTTTATGTTAGTAATGGTAACTGAGCTGATTATTGTGGTGGCACCGACTGACCTTCTTTATAAATAACGCGATACATAATAATTAACGTGATATTTGATTGAACAGTAGTATTATGTAGGCAACAATTCTTAAAGTTCGTCCTTTGTGTTCTGGTCTGAAGAATCGTCTTCGTTCGCATTCAGATTATCATTGTCACTGCCTGAGGCGGCAGAGTACTCTGCAGCTACCTTTTCCATCGATGTTAGAATGGAAAGTTCATCGTAATAATAAAACTTGTAATCCGGATTGCCTCCTTCATTGACAATATCTGACAGAAGCTCTCCTTCGGAATCTAAATGAAAAATAAAAATAATTACTTTCCTCAGAACTAGAGTTGTGAAACTAGAGAAATGTATAAGAAGTGACAACTTTATGTTTTTAACTACCGAAAAAGAGGAGCCTTGGAACATAACCTCCGTCAGGTTTGTAGATATCGCCTGTCGGTTCATCTTCATCCATAGTATTCACCATGATGAACTTTTCACTGAGTTTGGCAATTTTCTTTGACTCGCGGAATTTAGGCTTTAATGCTAATTAAAAACAAAAATCCTTCACTTACTAAATCTTCCACCACCTTCCCACATCTTAAATAGCACATAGCAGATCTTGATCTTAATTAATCAGAGTCGGACTTACATTTACATGCCCCACACCAAGATTTGTGAATTAAAAGCATCAAGGGCTTTCCTTCTTGTTTCGCTAAGGCAAGACCGTCATCCAAATTCTGCCACTCAATATGCTTCCCCAATCCATTATCAAGGCTGGAAGCTCCATCATTGTCGTCATCCTCAGATGTCGCATTGACAATCACCACCAAAACTACAGCGAACACAGCGAAAACCAATGACGCCACTCCAAACGACTGCATCTTCCCGAACAGTTTCGTTCTACCTTATTTAATTTTAAAGGTTCAACTTCAACCTCCCGTCAGCCTGCTAATAAAAACAATAAAAGCGTTCTTTATAAAATTAATTAAGTTATTGATTATATGTTTAATCAGTTGTTTTACAATGTTCTCGCTGCAGCTCACCTCTTTCCGCGATATTAGAGTTTTTTCACTTTGTCTTGTCAATCTGATTAACATCCAACATCTGCTTCTAGTAGTGGTAAGATAAATATGTTGATGTTGTTCCACGAAAGCACTTTTGACTCTTTAGAGTTGACTTACTTGATTTTTATCGTACGTCTTGAGTTGTAAAATGTACCTTACCATCAACAGAAATAGTTCATCGCGCGAAAGTAAATGCACCTGGACTTGACTTCATCTTCACACACAAAACTAGTTCAAGACCACACACACGGTACAAAAATAACCACGATCATACGGAAAACGCAGCTCATCAGCCGGATGACCGTGGATTTCTTGCTGATTCGACTGTTATCGTTCTTTTACTTCGTAATTAACTGTGTCAGAGTTAAAATATAATGTGATGTGATCTTAATATTATTAATTTTTGAAACAAGAAACCATCAAATTAAAAAGTGGCAATTAGCAAGTTCCAGGAAATGCCATCAATGGTAAAAAGCGGTCGGCTTGGAACGCTAACTCCGAATGGTACGATGGATTACGTTGACCTTGATAACCAATTGGCCAACTATCGTCATCGGGGCCGAGATCGAGGCCAGTATTCGTTCAATAGCGGAGCGGGCAGGGGCAGAATGTCATTCAGAGGGGATGAGTCCGACGAGGATACTGAAGATGCCAGTGAAGATGGAGGAATCCAGCAGATTGATAATGGTCACCAGGAAATTAGGGAACAGTAAGTGTGTAGTACACATTGTGTACATAAATTAGATTTACATTTGATTATACTATACAATAATAATATGATTCATGAAGAATGAAGAAATGAAATGTTCTAAATCTAAATTGACGCATTACTTAAAAACAGGGTTTACCAGGACAGACTGGAAGTTTTGAAAGAGCATTTGCAGGAATTGGAAAGAGGAAATCACAAAGAATTTAACCGGCGGCTTGGTAAATTGGAAAAGGAATACACAAATAGGTTTGTGACGTATCGCGTGACATTTATTTTTCTGAAATGTTGTTTTTGGATGTGGATCAATGTTGTTTAAAATTATGAATGACTTTTGATGTGCTTTACAATAGGACATCAATTCTTGAGGCATCTTATGAGCACGAGCTGGAATGGATAAACAAAGAATGTTTTAATGATAGACTAGTGGCTCAAAAAGAGTTTGAGCAAAAAAAGAATGAACTCAGAGACAATTTGGTGATTGATCTGGAAGAAAAGAAGAAGCTGGTAGAACAAATACGGTCAATAGATTTTGTACCCAATTCAACAGAAGTGAAACCTGCGTCTACAAGAAAGAATCTGCGCAGACGACCACACGAACCTGCCCAAATACCTGAGAAACGTCGCAAAATACTACAGTCACAGGTCGCATACCTGTTGGATGATAAAGATATTGAAGCAGACTTACAAATAATAGCAAGCGCAAGATCGCAACAGGAACAAGAGTCCCATTCTTCAGAAAGTGACAGTTGAAAACTCAGGTAATCATCACGCTATCCCCAAATCATTGCTATTTAATTATTTTTGCTTGAACGACTTAATTAATTATCCCACTGTATGTTTACGCAGGTGACAACCCTGTTCGTTATCTCGTTCGGTTATATGATGGAAAACTGTTTAAATGTGATTATAAATTAACTTTGTCAGCGTGATTAGGTTACAGAAAATACGTTTTACCTATGACCTATGTTACAACGAAGACGCTCTATGTGATGGTATCGGTATCACTTCGCATGTAAAAGTAAGTTTCGATAATCAAATCACAGAGATTCCACTAATTTGTAGGGAAGAGTTATAAAACTTAACGAAACGATCATGATTTGACATAAAGTACATAAAGGTAAAATTTGTCGTCAGAAAACGATACAACGCGTGCCAAAACGAATCATAGGATTATGCAATAAAATGCAACCGTGGTCCAACGAAAAGGTCAAAATCGACTTCGTTTACGAACGCCATCGTTGAGTTTCAACATCAAGAACCGTTTGAATTTTAATTCTTTCATTTACAATTTGAAACCTCATTTTTACTTAATAGTTAATATGTATAGAAAGATAGTGTATTTATTATATAAATAACTACATACTTCACAGTGTTGTATTTTGCAATTGATTGAATTGCATAAAGACAATAAAAATTTTTAATAAGGTGATACATGTAATAAAATAATACATTTGGTTTAAGGATATTTTCTTATTCTTATTGTAAATCTGATAACTAAAATATAAATTAGATTAATGATTCTTCGTTGTACGTTTTAAGGAAAATGTTGCAAGAGAAGCAAATATTGAATATGGTTAACTTTATTTTTCTAGAGAAAGTGGACAATTTATATCTCCTGTGGCAGGAATCCTCTGCCTTTTGTTCTGACATTTAAAGTATAAAGTCAGGAGAATGAAAGCGCAACTTGTATAGTAAAATAGAGATCATGTTACAAATCTAAATCTTATATTATTTTTTTGAAATCGCGTTTCGTTGTATTTAACTTCCGTGATAATGGAAATAAAAACTACATAGGTGCCTTATGTATCAAATATAAAACTTTAAACGGACTTTTAAATTGTTTTAATCGTTTTCATCTTCATCTCTTACGATGTTTCAATACACCCCAAAATGAAAAAACTGTCGTGCATTGGATTTATGAATCATTAGATTCATCTACATTATCATAATTTCTTTATATATTTAAATATAAAATGATCTCTACTTAATCACAGTAGAAATATTAAAATTTAGAATTACATTCCAAGAAGAAAAAAATGAACACTTTCACTATCGTCCCGAGTGAAAAGCATTTCTCACCAAGTCATCATGACTCACGCACGATGATGCTTTCGCTTCAGCGGTGCTGAACTGGTCATGTGTTCGATGGCCGTGTTGTTGTTTTCTTTGTGGAAGGTGCAAGTAAAGAAAAGTTAGTATGAGCATGTATTCTTGTAAAGTTAACTAACTTTTAAACTAACTTTTTGCAAGTGTAATAAATCATAAATCGAAACGGTTGGACTATTTGCGGGTTAGTGAAAGACTAAAAGGCATTACATTGATTTAAATAAAAATCTCTTAGTTTAGTGTTTAGTCTTATTCCTTTATTTCCTAGATGTGAGTAGTAAAGTTACTGTTACTGTAAAGTAAAGTGAGTTCCTGTACTAAAGTTCACGATGGCTAGATGGCTAAAATAGGGTGATTTCCAAGTCTAAATCGTGCAATTGTTGATTATATATTCGATACTTCTTTAACTTACAACCTGCGCCACGGGACAAACAGGAACTAAAATCTAATTCAATCGAGGAGGCATTAAAAATGTAAGTATTTTGGTGCATGCACTTTTTGTTTCAAAACATTCTGTCCTGTCATAAATTAAAGCTAAAGGTCGCTAATGACGTCACGTCTCACGTCATTGATTTACGTGCTATTACTAATTGTTCGATTCCACTCTACTTCAGATTAGCATTACGTGCAATGGCGCTCCCTGGCTCAAGATGTTCTGTATTGAAACTAAACCATTTCGTCAACCTGAGTCACATCGGAGGAAACCTGTGTTCGAGTTCGAAGTCACGGTCATCACTGTTTCATAGTCAAAGGCGGACCTTGCAAATCAGTAGCTGCAGAAACTCCAGTAAAAGTTACGAGCCCGATGGAAAGACGACTGTAACTATTTTAAATGATGAGAAGGGTGCGCCTCTGATGATTGACGCGTATCATCAGCGCGGTTTCCGACTTAACAATGGAATGCATGTGTTAGGGCCGATGGCAATATTTCCGAAAACGGTTTTGGGGTGGGATGTTGGGGAACCGAAGGACATTTCACCGGCGTCTCTAGTTTTGTTCTCAATTTTGGAGCCTAAGCCTGACATCTTAATTATTGGAGTTGGAGACCAAGGCGCTAAATTACCACTAGATTCGGTTCAATTCCTTAGGAAGAGGAAACTAAATATAGAAGTTCTGGCAACGGAACATGCCTGTACCACATTCAATTTTCTTAGTGGGGAGGGACGGCGGGTTGCTGCAGCGATACTTCCACCCCAAAGAATTATCTGGACTGGTGAAGACATGTACAATTTCAAGTTGGACAAACGAAGAATGTATGAACCACTACCAGACCCTGATGATGACTTTGATGCAAAAAATTTCACTGAAAAATTCAGAAAGTTGGACAAGGAGAAAAATAAGAATAAGAAAGACGGTGACGATGAAAAGTAAATATTAAAATACTTACGAAACACTTTTGTAAAAGGAATCACAACAGATTAACAGATTCATTAGAATAAAAGCCATTATTTCGTTCCTCAACAATAGAACAATACAGTTTGTTTGTAATTTCTTTATTGGTCTGTTATGTGTGGAAGGATTCGCAAAAGGACAAATAACATATCTTCATTGATTTGCTATGAATGATATTATTTTTTTAAGTAATCACCGAACCTATTTATAACACACTTCATTCAAGCAACAACAGTAACAAAAAAACTAAATATGCCTCTCATAATCAACAAATGAGCGATTTTTATAAATTAGAAACGCATCTGAATCTGACAAGTCCTTTGCCCCTTTTATACACCCAGATCCAAATCCAACCGAAGCATTATTAAAGTCTACAGCATAAAATTATGAGTTTCACTTTCAAGACATATTGACATTTTACCTTTTTAATCTTATAATTCTTACGACGGCACCACATACATCAACATCCAAGATTGAATACGTATTACGTAACCACACACATTTAGTGCTTAGATGTCACTTTGAAAGGTTCAATGGCGTTACTACTACTTATAATAGAGCATGACATCACCCATCTTAAATAAAGCGATATGAATGACTTAATTAAGTTAATAAGTTTGTTAATAAATCTGAACCCTTAATTGTAGGATTATATCCAGAAATAACGACACCAATCATCAAAATGAGTAATATTTGTAATTTGTATTCGTTTGCTGTACTTTAAGTCGTTCATGATAGTGGTAGATCATGAGAACAGAGAATGTTGCGATTTAAGTAAATATTTCAATACATGTAACATTTGTGTACATTGTATTGGCGAAGGAAATTAAATAAGATAGTGCGCACATATAAAAGTAGATCTAAATTAGACTGAAACTTAAAACGTCTTATTTTCCATCTTTATCTTTAGTTGGGAAATTTTTTGCGGCTTCTGATAGGTGCTGATGAAGTTCCAACTTTTTACTTAGAATCTGATGAAGGGATGAGTCTTCTGATTCTAACTGCTTCATTAGTCGATACAACGCAGCAGCCTCTCGGATTCTACTGAATTCGACGCAAAATGTCAGAATTTCAATGTATAGTTCCTGCAAATCAACAAAAAAAACATTAACACAAAGTATTTTAGAAATCAGATTATCAAGATAAAACTCGCATTTAAAATGCGTAACATTTTTATGCGACACCATATTATTTTAACTCACCTGAAAGTCTATAATTCTGTTTCTGATGAGAGACTGCAAGAATACGCAAAGCAGTCGAACAAGACGATTTTGCATGTATTTGTCCTGGAATCCTTCACAGGTTTTGATGCAATTAGAAATGTAGAGATACAAAAACTCTTTCGGCAGCTCTACTGAACTGGTTAGCCTTTTCCAAACCAAAAACAAAGTCTCATAAACTTTATATAATTAAATACGCGAGTTTAACTAAAAGTTAACAAAACAGTGGGTAAAGGCTTACCGATTGACAACTTCCATACTGTGAACTGACATATCCATATTGACTAACATAGAAAAATACTCGGACATTTCAGACATTTCCATAAGCTTCAAAATCACATCAATTGCAATCATGGGATTGTTCTCGACCAAATCAGGGAGACGTTGTGGTGTAATTCCCAACTGACTAACTATTTTTGGATCTCTTGCCAACTCATTCAGTAATGTTTGTCGCTGCTGCAAGCTGAGCGCTTCTTTGAAAGCTTGATTAATTAGTTGTAGAGCCTCAGTCGCTTCGCCTTTCAATTCTAGTCCTACTGACGAATCAATAATTGGAACGTGGAAACCAGGCTCGTTTGGCATCATCCAGACCAGCTGCAAAAGGTAATTATGCAAAAATAAAGTTTATTCTACTGCCACACATTTTGGTATACATACTTCATTTGCCCCTCGAATTACCTCGTCCCGAGCAAAGTGTAATGGAGGAGCAGGAGTAATAAATTCTGGACGATGAGTTAAGAACGACAAGGGTATATCATTTGGATTTATTATTCCAAACAAAGTTTGCAACCCATCCTTTTCTGTATCCACTTCTGTCTCACTATGAAATAGTTAAATCATGAATTTAACTTTCCACTGAATTGCCCAGCGTCAATCTGACGCTTTCGATCAATGAGATCTATTTCTTTTACCCAAGTTTCTTGGTCTGTTGATCGGTTAAATATCCCGGCACACCGGATTTTCCAACCCAGTTTAGGTTCCTGAGTTGATTGTTATAAGCAGTATCAAGTTTTGTTAAATCCAGTGGCGGAGGAGATTTTTTTATCATTTCATTGGTAGCTTGATACAAAGCAAAAATTTTCTCATCCCAGATCTAAACAACAATTCACATAATTTCTCAGTTCAGCTTTGTGTGACCCAATATTGTGACCCGTATTGCCCATGGAAATATTTGTAAAACCTTTGAAAAACTGTCCGCTGACACAAATTGTCCAATGATGAGTTTTTCTGTGAAAGACAACCGCCCCTCCGAATTACTTGATTTTTTCGCAGTGCCAATGGGAGACTGCGGAGAATTGCTGGCATTATCCTAGAGCATAAAAACAAAACATTTACATTTTCATTGATTGACCGTGTATACAATGAATTAGTGTGTAAAACCTGATTCAAACTTACAAGCAGGGGATGAATAAAAACTACGAAAGGATTATCTTCAATCGGCTTTCCAGCATATAGCCTTGCTAAAATTCCCAATGCCGCTATTTTCTGTGTGGATGACTGTAGAAACTCGGCGTTTTGAAGCATCGATACGAGGACATGGCAAGCTGCAAACGGCCCAGAGTTCAGAATCAATAATATTAATATTAATTCACGATTACCACACACTGTCGATTTTCAGTTTAAGTCTTATTTGTAATCTGCTTACGCTTGAAATAGAATGGCTCATCGCTTGCAAATGTTTCCATAAACTTCTCGTACAGTTCATTGATCGATAATGTGTTCAAGATGTCTTCCTTAAAAATCCTATTTATAAAAGATAAAGCAATGAGTAAGTACTTATGTACATTAATTAATGTAAGTAAAGTAGTGTGAGAATACAATCCATTTAAATAGTTTTCATTGATAAATGATCATTCATTTCCATAAAAAAGTAAACTGGACAACTTACTCGAGGAGACTTTCTCCGATTTCTCTGTATCCTTCAACCAGGGCCATAACTTGTTTTAAACCCAATAGCACGGTTTTACTTTTCAATCATGGGATGAGACTAAATTAACTTTGTTTACGTGAAAGACTAATATTAAACTTTAATATTTAGGGTTTCGTTTGAGTGATATCTTAAACACTGTACGTACTCAAGTTGCTCTATCTAGCCTAGCCTGCATAAAAAAAATGACGATGACGTTGCCGCAGCCTTTTCTGTTTTATAATATTTTCTTACTTGTTGTTCGTGTGACAATTTTAAAAGCACCAAAAATGCATTTTCTTTCACTAAAGTTGAACGCTAAAAATCACGATTTTCTAGGTGGTCGCTACTTCGTTTTATTGATCCATACTAAATATTTCATTTAATTAAAGTTTATTAATGGCTAATTTGTTGATTTCCCCTCCCGAGGCCGGCCGACCGTCATCCTCGTAAACTCCTCATTGCAACTAGTGCAATTGCACGTCTGTCTCTTTCAAGAAAATTACGAAGACAGGTAAAATCTATATACAAAATACAAGCTTTTCTTCCAACAATAAAAATACAATATACTTGTTGCCAAACTGTTTCAAGACTTTCGAACGATATTTGGACATATCTCAAGGCGCCCCAAATGTAGTACCGCCAAAGAATTCATCTAATGCAGATCTTTCCTTTTGCTACATGCACCTGACAGTGACAGTATGTAACGTAACACTATGAAAAAATGAAACCGAAGGATGTGAGGAGGTCCGTGACTCTGTCTCCTCTCCTGTCTGTCCATCCGCGTCCGTGTTCTCGAGCAAACTTCTGTATCTTAACGTTTAACGTCTCGAACTTCCCGAACCTGGCCATCATAATAGAGCAAAAATTATCATTTCACAAATATGAAAGCTGAAGTTAAGCTAAACATGAAGATAAAAGCAACAATTATGAGTATTGTTTGTTGGGTCATTTTCATGCTTTCACCTTTTCTCATTCATCGATATACTGGCACTGGAAGAGCCTGTCGGATCACCCCATAGCAGCGCAATATCACTTTAGAAGTGCTAACTTAGCACTACCACCAATTCCGGCAGTTTCTATATTATTACCGACCAGGAATTACAATTACAATGAATTAATAGGTATATTCCTCTTTTCCTCCATCATCCATGGAGTGTTGCTTGTCTTTGTCTTGCACTTTAATTTTGTACATTTCATTAGTGCATTGCATACTGCATGGTATGTAAAATGTAAGATAGACTACACAGACGAGCTTTTGGTTTCATTGGTAAATATGTAGCTACTGAGTATAGTACTGACGAGGGAACCTCCAGGTATGAATTTATAAAATGTTTAAAAGGATAGATTTGATCTGATCACCGCCAATGCGCTTTGTGCACGATTTCGGTAGTCTTAAAAGCAATTGTTGCATAAGTTACAACTTACAACATGATTGCGTATCTGCCTCATATACATATGTAATTCTAACTAACTAATAGATTATTCTGATTGACACATTTTATAACGTTAATCTATTTATATAAATCTTGACCTTTTTTATGATAGATGAGAAAGAAAGATGCAGCCTACAGTAGAAAGCTTGCAATGTTTAGCCATCAAAGATTAAACAATGTTCTTTAGGTTTGGTTATTTTGGTTTAGGTTCGTTTAGGTTTAAAATTCTTATTGTTATAAAATATTTTTAGGCTTTAGCTTTAACTCTTTTGAATTGCATAGGAATTACATATACAAATCCATTTTATTGTAAATAATAAGATGTTTTAAAAGAAGGGATTTACTATATACTCCACACATTTAAAAATAATTATCAAATTTTAAAACTAACTTAGATTATTTTCTGATATAATAAAACACACGAATGTTATTTTAAATCTCTGTCAACAATGTTGTATAATATACCGTAACACTAATCCGGGAATTTGCATTTTGTTTATGCCTGGACTAATGGGTCTGTGTGTGTATATGTTTATATTTTGATATGCATATCAGCTTGTTCATCCTACTGCACATTACATTTATTATCTTTTGACCAAATTGAACACTTTTGTGATCATTTTACAAACTACCAGTCCCGGAAGTTCTCTCGTGAGCTGAATGTTATGCTTTATGGTGTATCATGTTCCTATTTCTGTCTCATTCATCCTATAACATAACATATCCCAATCCAAATAAGCCTGGATGAACGGCTGGTTTTGTTTACGGTGGTATCTTTTCAGACATTCTCTGGATTTTCAAACTTCTCCCCATTAAAGTCCTTTAAATCATTTAAAGACCTTCAAAATAATTGACACTTTTCTGCTGACGCTCTGTAGTAGCGCAGATTTTTATTGTCAATTGTGGTAGTTGAAGTTGACGGTGCGCTGACATTTATGGAAAAATATTACATGATGCGCCCATGTGGAAATTTGCATGAACGTTAAAAGCGTTTTGGAGGTATTGACGTATTGAGTGGCAAAGTGGTCTCTTAACTCTTTTAATTTGTCGTTAATTACATCAATCTGATGGCCACAGTGTGATTTTATTTTATTTAATGTGCTGTCTCCTTTGATGCTGGTGAAGCGAGAAATTGTGAGACTTTTTTGTAAAAAAAAACGTTGTTGGACTCTAGTAGTCCGATTGTTACAGTTTAAAAATGGAATTGCAACAGCTTCAGCATGTTCAACTGCGGTGGACCGATCATAGGACTTCCACTTGGTCAGAACTGGAGGGCCTTCTGCGAAACGAAAATCTTGTCGATATCACTTTAGCTGCTGAAGGTCGATTTTTAAAGGCACACAAAGTTGTACTGTCAGTATGCAGTCCTTATTTTCAGGTAAAATAGAAGTGAATTGTGGAAAACTCCAATTTCTGTGTATAACTTTATTCTATGACGTCAACTAATTGTGCACAATTTATTTAACTCTTTAGGAATTACTTAGCGCACCTCATAAAGATAAGGAACCCATAATATTCTTAACTAACGTGACATATGCCCAGTTGGAGGCAGTTTTGAAGTACATGTACAAAGGGGAAGTTCAGTTACCACAGCGGGATCTTATGTCTTTTATTCATGTTGCGAAAGCATTGAAAATTCGTGGACTCTCTGATCTGTCACCGAATGAACAAGAACAGAATATGCAGTCCAATGAATATCAAGATAACGGTAGATCTGATTGTGGGAGACAGGATAATTTAGGCCATAACCAACAATCTGTGAATGTGCCCAATAGGAGAATGGAACATAATAATGGCAGAGTACAAGCTCCAGTACCACAAACCATGAATCCAACTGCAGATGGTAAATTTTATATTTTGAGTTCAAAAGTACTAAAATTATTGTTGAGTAAGTGTTGACTGTTGGTTGCGAAAAAATAATCGTATATATTGAATACAGTGGGAATGGGAATGCAAAATCAATCCAGTATTTCACCTGTCAGCGTCTTTTCATCAACGAGTACTTCACTTCAAAAGGCGACTGACCAGAGCACGGATGACATATTTGCAACTTTCCACCACGCTGACGCTGCCGTCAATTTCGCATCTGCTGTTGAAGCTAGTCTGCCTTCCACATCATCAGTTACAAATCATCTCCAAGCAGTTACATCAACAGGAGCCTTTATTCACTCGACGGCACCTTCTGATTTAATGAATACTGACCAGACAAATCAATTCCAAATTTCTCAATTTGATATAATGTCGGGGAAAAGAGATGGAACCCAGGATGTACAGCAGCCGGAGGACGAAATGATGCTGCTGCCAACAGTTAATGAAAATGGTTTGTGCTACAATACAATACATTAGACAATGTATTTAATGGAATTTTAAACTGCTTAAATTACAATTGTTGTCTTTTGGTTAGATCACGTAACCCATTCTCATCCCCACACAAGCTCCAGTAGACAAAATGGAGGCACCGTTACAAACCGTCTTACTACCCGTAAGTTTTTGTCCAGAAGAGGCAGTACATAAATTATGTAACATAATGTCGTTTGTAGTGTATAATAATCTCATTATAATAATTGACACATTTGCAGCTAAAGAGAAAAAGCCGAAAACAAAGAGATTTATTCATGTACCTGATGGATCCGTTTCTCGTCGTTCCGATGAGGTTTATGAGTGTCCCAAGTGTTTTAGACGATACCGACACATGGCATCATGTCAAAGACATATCAAATTGGAATGTGGAAAAGCGCCCCAGTTTCAGTGCATGAACTGCGGCAAGCGGTTTAAGTTTAGATTTAGATTAGCAAACCATTACCGCATTTGCAAAAGAATGAATAATTATTCAGGAGTGGACAAGTTTGAATCGACATCTGTAGCTGCAGCTACTTCTGCTATCTAAGAAAAAACTTTTTCAGATCTAATGATTTATCTATTTAATTGTAATATTAGCTCATTTATTAGTTAAAGCACCCCTTTTTGTAATGTAGGCTATGTTTTAAGCTAATTTAAAAGTAGTAATATACAATATATACATAGGTAAACCGAAATAGACCAAACAAAGTTACATTAGTGTTGCCAAAAGTGGCAATAATCATCGTAATATTAAATATACAAATAAAATGTATTCTGTAATGTAAACGTGACAGGTTATATACGATACAAATAATATATTTTTGAACGTAAACTACGATTTGAAAATCGCATGCACTGTGAAAATGTTAATTTTGTCTGTAATTTTTTAGTTTAGTTTTAGACTTTGTACAATTGCAGTGAGAAGTGAGAGAATGTAAATAACAATGTTTCTCTCGCATTAATTAAGTTTTAGTAGTATAACTACATCGATCTCAATGTTGATAATATTCAAAAAATTACGAATGCATTTCTCGCTGACACATGCATACAAGTTACAACAGACGCTAAGGTAAAAATCTGTTTAGTATCGGATATTATGTTATTATTAGGAAAGTTCACGAAAGGGACTCAAATGACACAAAACGAGCATTTACAGTTTTGATTCCTGATTGCGTAGGTATTTTTTAGATACAACAGTAATATTTGAAATAAGTTGCATTTCCTTCCCTGTTGTATATAAAAAGTAGGAGCCGCTATTGCACATGTGAGACGTATGTACGTACTAATTTCGTTAAGCTAGTGTGAACTCCCAAATTCTTTCTCTATGCGAGAAAAAAAAATCAAAGTATGTTAAAGAAATCACACATCATTTTTGTCTTGAAGCCACACGAATATAATTTTGAAAAGAATCAAAATGGTCGTGATTGGCATGTTAAACCGTAGGATTGAATTTTATGACTGTAACTGTAAGGTTTATGTTATTGTGATCATGTTTTCAATGTTGCATACAGCTTATATTTAAAATAATACATTTAATTAAGCAGGAACAATAATATAACAAAAACGACTCGCATATAACGGACGTATTTCGACGGAATTCATATAATGGTTCGATGTGTGGTGTGATTTAGATCTGATTAAGTAGTTTTAGAATTCACTTCGAGCATTTTGTTTATAGTATGTAATTTGTCCAAACTATGAGATATTGTTTTATGGAAAGTTTTCAAAATAAAATCTAGTAGACGTTATAATTGCTTCTACAAGATGGACAACTTCAGGAAAGAGTTTTTGTGTGTAAGCGACAGAACACGAAAAATCAAATGAGAATTAGAAGGTATATTTACTGAACTTTGTATTGTAATAAGTTGTTAGGAGAGTTTACGTTAATAATTATTAAAATGGAATAAGCTTTGTTAGCACTTTTTGTCTCGAGTCTTGAGAATTTCCCGAATTATTTGTTGTGAAAGGTGTATTCCTTCCTTCGTATTACCTCTTTTTATGTGTTCTTCATTTTAATCTGTCATTCTGGCATGTGAATTTTAGAGCTATGAATAAAATTTATTCTACAACCTTTAAAAGTCGACATTTTTATACGCTTTGAAAACTATTTTACAAAACATGTTAGAATTTTTAATAAAATAACCGAAGCTAATATTCAACATTTCACGGCATAAACTGTGACACAGAAAAAAATAAAACTATAAAATGTAAAATAGTTCCTCCATGGCACTGGAGGATTGAAAAGTGCCCATTATAGAGGCAGCATTTCCTCTTTGGATTGCTAGGCTAATTCTTTGAGAGATGAATTCGGTTGATCGATGCTCGCCTGATGAACTTTTGAGGAGATTTCCGATGGTCTGAATCAAAGGTTTTGCCGCTGTACACCAGGGACCCATGGTCTCTACTGCCAGCGGAACGAAGTTATAGTTCTGAGCAATTATTTCTTTGTATTTGTTCACCTTCCTGGCTGCTGCATTACCGGCGGCTGATCCGGCAGACGAGGATGTGTGAGGAAGGTTAGTGGGAGCGAAAGTGTCTGTGCAAGTGGCATCCCAGACAAGTGGTAGTCCTCTGGCCCATGGGGTTAGGGTCATACCATCAGGTCGTTTACCATCATCCCGGTGGAGGCCTACGGGTTCCAGGATAGTCGGGAATTGAGCGGAGGATAAAGACCGTTTGATAATGTCGTTGATTTCGGCGTGACGAGAATGACGACCCTTGCTTCGTTTGCAGGAAAGTCCATGTAGTCCTA
>VYYJ01000924.1:0-40291 GCA_021029165.1 Cyphoderus albinus
AGGTTATCAGCTTTTGAGTTTTTTAACACTCATTTGCATTTTAATGTTTATGGGGATTTAGGGTTTTTGAAGTGGCACAGACAGAGAGTGAAGAGGAGTGTGATTTAATGACAACCGTGAGATTGATTTGGTCTATAAAATTTGCTAAGAAGAAAAATCTGTTACTTCTCTAGGGGCTACGTGAGACTCTGAAGTGGCCGGATTGAGCACACGTCTTTGTCTGGTGTTGGCCATTTGCTGAGAGCCGAGTGTTTGGTGGAAGGGTGCCTTTGACAGGCTTTTATATATAGAAGAACTCACTCGACACGGTTATGATTTTCGACAGTAGTTTGAAAATTAAGCGATTTTTTATAATGCGACTGTGGCGACTTTGATTTTCGATTTGGTTTTTGTTCGCTGTTTTGTTCCTTGGCCGGGGTTTTGGTGACAGGGACGTCTGTTCTTTTTGGGAATCGGATTTCATACGGTGGTTGGTATTTAGTAGAAGTGGGGGCTGAAAAAATGTTTTGAATCGTAATGGTCTTTGAGTTTGAATTCTCATCCATATTTTTTTAAAGATTTTTCTAGTTGGAGGATTTGTCGTCGTTTGTTCTCAATTTCCTGTGTATGTCCACAATTTGTCGCTTTGTCGTTCGTTGGTGCGTGATCGTTTTGATGCTATTGTGCGTGATTATGAACGACGGTGATCTCGAGGGTACTTTGATCTGATGGTTGGTAATGAAGATGCTACGATAAACGGTGGAGCGTGACGGCGATATATCGTTGATAAGTGATGATGTTGATGATGATATTATTATTAACTTTAGAATTTGAGAGATACTCAATAAATCGATTCGTGGTAAGGGTGAATGTGGTGATGAATGTTGATGGGCAGGAATATTTGATCGTGACGAGTGATTAAGATGAAAAAGTATATGTGAAGATGCTGAGTGTGGTGGTTGATCGTTTTGTGGCTCCTGTGGCAATAAGCGATGATACGAGTTAATTTGTCAAGTGACAAGGGGGCGATTAAGAAAATAAAAACTGCCATCGGCGACGGCTTCTGCATCTTCACATTCTTACACGCGTGTTCACTCTGAGCGATTAAAATTGATTTGACTACGGAGAGGACGTGTGTGGCCATTGTATTAGAAATAGAAAAGGGTTATCTGAGGGGACTGACAAGGTCATCATGCGAATGTTATCGTGTTATTGAATAATTTTCTTTGCAGATGGCGTTTATTGGTTATAAAAACGGAATTAAGCAAATCATTAAACTCTTAATTAACTCAGATAACGATCAGGTAATCGTGGTAGGGATAAGCAACGCGAGATGTCTCACAAACGTCAAAAAAAATCCTTCTCGAACTTATCAGCAGTGTCAAGTCTGACTGAAAAGAAATTAAAGTTACGTTTGAAAAACTGCCAGCCTGTCCAAAAAACCAAAACTGATTATAATGCAAATTGAATCATTTTTGTGCAATACCATATTACAAGTTAAGAGAGGACGCCAAAAGGGATTTTCAAGCATTTATTTTGGCGTTAGGTACATTATTCATTGAGATAGTCAACAATCGCCATTGTCTTAATCTCGCACAAAAAAAAAAACGAATAGCAATAATCAAAACAAATTACGAATCTCTCGGTATTTCAAAACAGAGTCGAGAAAAGAAAAGAAAAAACAATTAATGAATGAATGAGTAGGCAGGCAGACGAGGTGATTCAATGGAATCGCTTTTTGATCAATGAGCAAATAAATTTTTGGACGTAATTGCGGTGCTGAAGTGTGGGGATTTGGGGATTGAGATTTTAAACACAATAAAAGAGACGCATCTTCTTCTTCTTCGGGTAGTTGTCGAGTTACGTAACTAGNAAAGAGACGCATCTTCTTCTTCTTCGGGTAGTTGTCGAGTTACGTAACATTTATGCTCATCAGAATGGATCTCGGAGAGGTATAGTTAGAAACTTATAATTGAGAATTTAATTTTTTAAAGTTAACGTTGCGATTTTTAATTATGGTCATTACCGTGTTTTTTGGCATGTGTTGGGTGGTTTATTGGCTGGCGCATCTTCGTCACAGTTCACGGCTATGCTATTGTGCTTGGTGGTCAATGGCAGACATTTTTTCTTTGGACATTTTCAACTTTTTGGCAATGGCAAATAATAATAATTTTTTGTGGAAACGTTTAGCCGCTGCTGCTGACCA
Organism: Cyphoderus albinus; assembly: GCA_021029165.1. Taxonomy (NCBI): domain Eukaryota; kingdom Metazoa; phylum Arthropoda; class Collembola; order Entomobryomorpha; family Paronellidae; genus Cyphoderus; species Cyphoderus albinus. Next base: position 2,186 of record VYYJ01000924.1, read on the forward strand.
TTATCGAGTCAAGAATCGTGGAGGTGGGTCAGCAAACGAGTGGGTATATAAATTAGTAGTGATAGTAAGCAATTATTATCGCGCGTACAGGCACAGCTCCACACAGTTCATTGGCGTGGTTGCTCAACGGCGGTGGTGCTGACGATGAGATGTGACGTGACTCGATCGGGGATAAGAGCAAAAGGGACTTGATTCACAGATTAGCATATGAAAAAATAAAAACTTTGTCAAAACGCAACATTTGATTCTTTGATCTTTGTAGTTATGTATGATCGAGCAGAGAAAGAAACTTGTACTAGCTCCGAGTCGAGATGATCTATGATATGTGTGTAGTTGTAGTAGTATTTTGTCATGTCGTTAGTCACTCTCAAGATTGGGGGTGATTAATTGACTCCTATTACATTTTTATGTGTAAATCGACGCTCTTCTCTCATTTTACAATGTAAATTGCTGATTTGTTTTTATAGTGATTGATTTATTCATTTTGTATACATAAACGCTTTACTTGTTGTATTTGATAGGCCGAGTTGTAAGAGTTTATTGATATCGATTTGTTAATGATCAAGTTAATTGTGGATCGATTCATGTGCGTACGCAGGCTGTAGGTAGGTACAGATACGCGGCTTCCGCGTGATTATGTAAAAATGTAAAAAAGCACGGTTAGCAAAGAATTGATTCATGAATGTCATTCATTCGGTGGATTGTCGGGTGCTCAGATTTTCAAAAGATGCAGATGATCTCTTGAGACAATTCAACAAGCAGGGCTAATTAATTTATTAAGGTTCGGTCAAATCTTCTATCACAACGATTTAATAAGCAAGCACGAAATCAAAAATATTCCATGGTTTTGCAATACAGCGTTACACTGCACTGACTGACTGATAAGGCTTTAAGAAAATGGTCATGTTTTTGCTGCTGCTTTGCCTTTGTTATGCAATTTATTACCGTTTATTACGGTTATTATCGATTTTTTTAATTGAATTCCGAGTGAGGAGGGGGTAGAGCTATAGGATATAATTGCATATGGATGTGAAATTCGAGTGAATAAGTTGGTATATGCAGTTACTAATTGTATTTCATCTTTTTGCCAATGCGTGTGTGAAGAACTGAAATTCTATGATAGTGCGTGTGGAAATTAATGAAATGGGTCGGCCGGCGGATGGATAAATGACTAAAAAAGTATTTCTAAAGTGACTTTTAGTTTTGTAAAACGATTTAATTATTGGTCAATCAATCAGCAACAAAAAACGACTTAAACGACCGGCAGACGCGAATCTGAATCTGATTTGCATGTTTTATGGTAGCAGGAGTTCTTAGTAGGTAACATGATCCCAATAACGCACCAGTAAATACGAATAGGTTATATTATGCATTATGCAGATTGGTTAACTCTTTTTATTTGCCTAATTGGCTGTTTGTTATATAGAGGAAGACTCACGCTACTGAGTAGCGGCTACTCATTTATGTCGTTTATGTTGTAAATAGTATCATGTCATCGTAAGATTTGCAAGTCGCAAGTTTCTTGACTTCCTCGACTCGACGAAAACTCTCTGAGAGCTAAGAAAACAGAATCGTAGACAATAGAAGAATGAAAAAGGGGCAAAGTAGAAATAGAAAACCACTCTTACTTCTAGAGAGAAGCGACCCATATTTTTCTCTCCTCGTTCGTAATATTTAGTTTATTTAACATTATTCTGATCAAATAATAAAAATGAATTTGAAAACAAACAGATGAAATAAATAAATGACGCATGGGGCTACGATAAACGGATCGTATAATTGTATTATGTAAAGTTGGTGAATATGGATTTATTTCGGTTGGTATAGTTTGATGGTGGTGGTGGTGCTGAGATTCTGAGATGGGATTGATGAAAAAATGATCTTTATATAATATCATCGCAACTAAAATTCTCTCTCCCTTTCGCTTAAAGAGTTGTGCAATTTTTTTGATGGTCGTAAGTCGTAAAACGTTTATAGGTTTGTGAGACCTGTTCGAGGAAGTTTTCGTATGTCGCTTTTTTCTAATATGAATGGAAAAATTCGTATTGCAGCTTTCGTAATTTTGCAAGGTGTTGAGGGTGGACCGGTGGATACAAACGGTGCAGGTTGATGAACGCTTTGAGTTTGTAAAAGCCTTGTTGCATCAAATGCCCGGGTTTGGCGAAGTCCTCCACCTACTAACATTCTAACCCAGAACGAAGATGTTGACATCATTGCCGATTGATTTCAACTTTTTTTGTGCTATATTTTCCCTTTCTAAGTAATGAATGGATTTCGGCGTAAAAGCGTAAATTAATTCAATTTATTTTGCAAGATTTGTTAACTTTTTCTTCATCACGCGAGATTTTACCATACTTTTTACTAAAAAAATATAGTCCTCTGTCACCTTTCGTTTTCTGAGACTGACCCCAAAACCTGTTGTTTGTAGTAGGTGATAAACCGTTTCTTGTATTCTATTAATTTATTATCTTTGTCTTATCCTCTAACTAACTAGCAAAATTCAATTAATTATGTAAACTTACCTAAAATCGCATTGTTTAATGAAATAATGAGCCCGAGTGTGGTAGTAGTTGGCAATGTGATGGTAATGAAATGTATCGCTGGTGGGTTGCGCAATTAAATTAGTAACGTGATGAGACTCATTAGTGTCGTGTCGTTGTTTGTGAGGCGTGTTTCGTTTACTATCGCATGATTGACGGATTGGAGGGTGACGGGTGACAAGCAAGAAGAGGGGATAGAGGGGATGAATTATGTCTCATATAAAGTATGTCTTGTCATGCATCATCGTCTTCGTGTTTTTTAAAATTTTTACTCAGTAAAGGGTCATCATGATCATAAACACGAGATATTGTCTTAAAAAATAGGGTGGGTTATTTTCGTCGTATTGCATTTTTTTCAGTGACACGTTTTTAGTATCGGGATAGTTTAACTGCCTCCCCACACACAAACACATTTAGATTATTAATTGAATTAAAAGGTTCTCGATTACCAAAAATAAGTGGCCGACCACCCGCGTCACTCTGATGATGATAGAGCTTATCTCCGATTCTTCTGACAAAAAGTACCCTTTCACAAAGTTTATCATGAATGAAAATGAAAACCAAATAAAACGCTGATGCCGCCCTAGGGCACTGTAAAGGACATATCGGACTACGATTATATTTTTAATATGGTAGACCGCGAGGCGAGGGTGATGATGAATGATGATGGCGATGAGTCATACGAACGGCTTATCGGGACAGTGTTGCGGCAGCTAAGCTTTATCCCAAGTACCCCTGTGACGATGTGATATATCATAGCGCCCTTGTGTGTGTTATCTACCTATACGTCTTTGTGGTCTATCGTTCGAATTTTGAAAGTCGCAGAGTGGCGTCCGACTAACTGTGGTGTGTGTCCCAATGCGATGGTAGTTAGTTTAAAAGCGCAGGCGACCCCCTCCGACATCACTCACTTCGAACTTGAACACTCGAGAACGTACAAGTCTCTTTTCGCAATTTTTCTAACGTTTTTTAAAAATTCAACAACAATGAAGGCTTTCGTGATTCTGGTTTGTGTATTTTTCAGTTTTTCTGTGAATATTTTATTGGGGAATTTTTGTGATTTAAGATTCGGGCATTTTTACTACAAAAACGGTGAATTGTTTTTAATTATCGTGCTAAAATTGGTGTGTCTTGTGTGTTTGTGTTGTTAGATCGCAGTGGCATCTCTCGTAAATGCCGGAGTGAGAGAATTGAGTCCTCAGGAGGAGCAAGAGGCTTTGGAGTTGTTCGCGAGGATCTGTGGGTCAGGGTCCGAAGGTACGTAAAAATAATTTACTTTTTAACATGTATCGGACTCTATCAAACTAACCGAAAATTCTGAAAATAGGCACGAGCTTGGGAGACACTCTGGTATACTGTAAACGTGCACGTGGAGAGCAAGAACAGACGTTGAACCACCAGGTTCAAGTGAACGGTAACGGACCGGGCCAGAACCAGGTTGTTTTCGTCCAGCCTCCTCCAGTCAAATATCTTCACAGGGTCGCAATCCAGGGCTCTGCAGCTGAAGGACAACAAGCTAAAATTTACGTACTTCCGGCTAAAGCTTCGCATACCCTGCAAGCTGAATACCAAGGGGGTGGTGCAAAGGTTGCCAAGCCTGTCGTATACTTCCTTAAAGGTACTTAAAAATAAAAACCCGATTTCAGTTTCTCGTTTGAGTGAGCTTGTGTGCTATAAGCATTAAGTATCCATTAAGTACCAGTACCCACATAAATTAAATGTCTCGTTTAATAAAGGTGAGGGTGGAGCTAACGGCGGAAACGGAGGTGGAAGCAATGGCGGTGGAAGCAATGGAGGCGGCAGTGGAGGCGGCAACGGAGGCGGTTATGGAGGTGGAAGCAATGGAGGTGGAAGCAATGGAGGTGGCTACCAACAACAGCAACAGCAATACTATGTTCCACAACAACAGCAGAGTGGAAGAGGCTACAATTAACTGGATGGAGTTGTTGAGTTATTGGGTTCCTCCGGAGTTAGTCGGATGTCTTCTGAAGCTTTACGTATTTACTTACTGGAAAGGGAGAGAAATGATGAAATCTAAAATGAATCTGAAATCTCTCTGAAAAACTCAACGCTTAGAAAAATTGTAACGAAAAGTAAAAACCGCCAGTCTTTCACTATTTTTTCTGTTAAAAAAATACTCGATAGTTTAATTTGTTTACGACGATAAATAAAATAATTATTAAAAAATAATATATTTATGCTTCTCCGATATAAAGGCCAGATACTTTTTGAATTATGATCTTTTTTCTTACATTTTATGGTTTTCGAGACGAAACAAGATAATGAAGCTTAAAAATATGATCATATTTTATTGTATTTATGCGTAATTATCGGTGGAGTGTTTTGGAACTTGTCAAGCCATTTGTCTGAGTCGTCATTTCTTAAACTAGTAAGCAATTCTTTTTGGGGGAAATCACGAACTCCATGAAGAAATCGGGCAAAGCATTTAAAAAAAAAAGCCCAATCATTTAACATTAAAATAAGACTGACCAAATCAACCATGGTTAAGTGCCTTCGAATTGATTAATGATTGTATGATACAGCAATATGGCCACTCCGCGCTCCATCTTAACGCAACGATTGCAAATCGCAATGACACAACAATGAAAAACCGTTTGACGTGATTGCATAATGACTTATAGTATTTTGTACAGTTTCGTTTTCTTTAGGACAGACAGCAAAAGAGAAAATCAAAAAACAAGGGCCGTTGTTTAGCGGTTATAAATTACTTTGTACTAATAATTTTAAATATTGGTAAACGTTTTACGCTTCAAGTTTTACATATGTATTCTAAAGGATTTTCAGTTTCATTATTTCAATGTAATTAACTTAACATTTTCTGATTCACCAGCCACCAGACGCTCCACAATATAATTTAAAGTAAAACTTAATAACAATTAAATAATTTAGTTTGAGTGTTCTAGTGTCGTCGGTTCTCTTCTTCTATTCACCAGTCTTAGTGTAATGTTTGAATAGAATTAAGTAGAGAATAGAGCTTATTTAAATAGGTAACGGTACAGGTACAATTTTTCAAAAAACCGAAACAACCGGCATTTTTTGCGATTTTCATTTAGAATCTGACCTTATTTTGTCATATTTTCCTATTTTTTAATACAATATAATGTTCATTTTATAACTCACAATCGAGAATCGTTCGGAATTATGGAGTAAGGCAAAAACAAACCTCATCAAAATGGACGGGTTCATGGTTCATGTTAAATGTTAACCGGGAATTTGTGTGCCATTTCTACTTTGGAAACTACAAGTAATAAGCTCATTTACGATTAAAATTGTTATAATGAAAGTTGAACATTAAATCATAGTTTTCATTTTATCTTTTGTAAAATTATTTAAAAATCATGCGAAAATGTTACCTAATTTTAATGAATTTTAATTTTCTGGTTTGTAGCAACAATATAAAGGAAACAAGAGAAAAGGGAAGTTGGAAGTGCGGCAGTTGGGTGTAAAGTGCCCGTTTACGAACTCGGACTTTCCTCCATCAGCTCCATCCATAGTAGTATGTGAAGCATGATAAATCTTTCGGTACACGGAAATGAAAGTTGCCGTGCGGTAGGCCTAAGCCAATGACATGACACACATTACATCAATGGTCACAGGTTAGGTTGAAAATGAAATTATATAAGTTCCAGCAATTAGGTTAGATTTCAAATACAATAATTTGGATTTTTATCAAGTTGCTTCAAAGTTGGATTTGAAGAGAATCTCGTCAAATTTTAAAACAGACAAGTTGGTTTTCGAAAAAATAACAATCAATATTAGTTAGGTTTAAATTCAAGTTTCTGTTGTTTATGCCTATTTGTATGTATAATGTATATATGTCATTGTTTGCAAAATTACGTCTACCTTGTGGCCATCATGCATATGTATGTGCAGTATGTACTTTAACCCAGCTTCCACAGTCCGAGTGTACATGTTTTAATAATATATCGTCATTAACATTGACAGTTACGTTTCGGAAAGCACGGGCTAGCGACATTTCAGGCAGGCCACTCTGCTCTTCACCCTGGTGCGTACTTCCGGTTGAAGCAGCTACTTCGAACTGTTTCGAAGGGACTTCGTCGTTTGTATATTCGGGAAGTTACTACTCCCAAACAGTGATTTTGGAATAAATCCGATTTCCAACATTCTGAAATTTTGCGGGAAAAAACTGATTTGCATGCCAAAAACCATTGCATTAAATCTTAAATTGCAGAAGCGACTTTTTTCTCTCTTGAAGTTGTTCCGAACGGAGTTTGTGTCCCATTATGACCAAATTAGAAACTTTTTCAATGAAACTGTATCATTCCATATGGACCACCAGACTCTTGGATTTGGCTATCCGGTGAAGAAAGAATCATGACAAACGGCCCAAACCGGCCGAAGAGTAATAAAATCTCCGACAGCTTATCAAACGGTGTTTATTGGAGTGGTGAATTGTATTTTCATACATTGTTTATAATTACTATAACATACAGACTTGTATATAGTAAGTAGTTAACCATTTTAATTGAACAATGTACCAATCACATAACATAGACGTAAAGTCATTCGATTTGTTATACTAAAAGTAAAACGGTCTTATCATTTAAATGTACTATATAAAACAAATGTATGTAACACGCGCTTTTAAAAACTAGAGCAAACTTTTTTTCTTCAGGTTTATAGATGTGATGTGAGTAGTTCGAACCTTGTAAGCACGTTACATTATAATAAATATGTTTATGTACATTATTATGTGAATAATGAATGAAATATATGTATATTTTTTAACATTCCCTAAATTATCTGACCTTTATATAGGCTATAGCCAACAATATATCCATCTCATCGTTACATATTTACAACTTGCCAATTAGCGGCGGCGTTGTTTATTTCGCGTATTTTTTGACGGGATTTATAGTTTGTCATACTTTATCATCGGGGGTGACTTGGTCCTCCATAACTCTGTTACTAGCAGAAAACAAGTCATGATGATGTTGACTCGTCTTCTCTCCATTAGCATGCAAATGTGGTTACGATTGGGTTGTTTGTTGTTTATAGGGTTAATTGAACGTGGTGATGGGCTTCGTGTTCTTTTTTGACCGTTACTGTTGTTTATGAGGGTCTGTTTATGAAGCTGCTCGTAGTTTACTTTTCTGCGTACGAGTGGCTCTGACTTTCGCTCCAATGACTGATGGAAAGGAGTGTGGGGATTGAGTGAATTGACAAGTGAGGGCACTTTTAGGCCCTTGGTCGATATTCAAGATGAAATTGTGAGTGATTAAAGGTGCTTTATTTGTCAGAATGGAAACCTCTGATCGATTAATCAGGATCATATTTTTTTGTTTTTGTACTCACACAGTTATATAAGATTTGTTATTGTCACTGTCACTGTCATATATTCTTAATTGGTGTATTTTTTTTTTGTGCGTGTGTACATAAAAATTGAAATTGAAATAATTCCATTGCGTTTGCATTCGACCCACGTAAAGAGAATTAATCTGAGCATTGCTGCTGCTGCTGCTGCATTTTATTGTTTTCGATCCAAGGAATGCTGAGGTTATTTTTAATGGGGATTTAAATAAATATGGTGGTGTGGAATGCAGTGCAGTGGCGCTCTGGCGCTAATCGTATTGTTTTGGGTCTCTTGGCAAAGAGGACGACGACATTTGTCACTTTGCACAGAGAAAAGGTTATGGCTGACTCGTGTTTTTGTGGGTGCTGCTGAGTGAATGGAAGACTCCATTTTTATTGCATGAGTGTAGTTTACAGTTTATACAGCTTGTCGTTTTTGTTGTCGCCATTGCACGTGGGACCACGCGTGAATACCAAATAGATTTAATTTGGCAGAAGCGATATGCAATTGTTGTGGTTCATGGCTTGAGAAGTTCGTATTTTTATTTGCGGTTATAAAGTTTGGTTTGTGCGTAATTGGGTCGGTTTTTGCATCATGTTAGGGTGTTGGAATCTAAGTGGGAATACTGTGGACTCTGGACTGGAGTTTGGAGTTGTACATTTTTTCAATGAGCTATCATAGCTATTAATTTAAATGTAGCAGACTCGAATTCATGGCAGTTTAGGTACAAAAAGGATTGCATAACTTGAACCTCTGAACAAGGTCAGGAAAATGGAGGCATTTTTTTCTCCGACCAATCTCAATCTCAAGGGTTTCCTGAAGAAAATTAATGACGATGAGGAGAAATCATCATTTATAAAAATCAGTTTTCAGTCTGCATCAGATTAATCATACCATTCAATTTGTCAAATGGCAGAAGCAATAATCGCTATAAATTGCGACTGACACGGGTACACTTGAGCATGACGGCGATAGGAGCAACAGCAACAGCAGCAGCAACTTGTCATGCATCATCTTATCAAAAAATATTTGACATTAGATAGGCAAATCAATCAATCAGTCAGTTCAGTCAATCCTCACTTTGATAACGTTACAGTAAAGAATAAAAAAACAAAAATGAGATAGTTGATTTTAGAAGAAAAAAAGTGGTCCACCACCACCACCGGAAAGCTGTGAGCCGTGGCATCGTATAGGTTCACAAGAAACTCACTTCAGAACTCACTCGATCTCCTTCTTTTTCATTTCTTCCACCTCCTCCTCCTCAACTACTGATTGTTGTTGCTGCTGCCAAAAACTGACATTTTCAATTATTTAAATGTAACAAGTGACGCGATACGAGGTACACTTCAGAGATATAACGTCCATCTTGACATTGTAAACAGAATCGATCGATTGATCATAAAAAAAGCGATTAATAAATGAATCAATTGCGATTGAGATGAGATATGAGTCCGTAAATGGCGCGATTCTTGTTTGATGGCGAACTCGTGATTGTTGGCGTCCTCCAGCAATGGGCCAAGCGACGGTGACAACCACGACCACACGCATCGAGGATATGTGGGGTTATCGATGTTGTCTGTTGTATAATTCAGCGATTAATTTGGTGTTTGGCAAGAAATGAGCGAATGTTTCGCATGACTGGGAATAATTGTATCGGATTTTGGTTGAATAGGTTCCAAAAATAATGTGGCGTCCCCACTCCGATGTGTGCCTTGTCTTGTCTTTTTGTGACATCCGGTATTTTTTGTTTGCGTTTTTTACGTTAGACTTATCGCATGATATCTGACGTGACACCAGAGGCCGCCGAGATGAGCGATATATAATCAGTTGCTAATTTAGTCAATTACGGTTTACAAATAACTCGATTTCTGCATGGTTTGATAGATGAGGTGCATCCAGAACACGCGATTTAGACAAAAAAAAATCTTGCCTCTTCCTTCCTTTGTAACGTGTTATGTTCAATTTATTCATATTCATTCATTTGAATGTGCGAAGATGTCGCATACACGAGATTGTGTCAAGTCCAGTTTCTAAAGGTGGGTCAGAGTCAATTTTTTTTGGACGAGTGATCGTAGAGTTTTATGGAGGGAAGGGCAGCTGCGACAAAACGTGATTCTTTTTTGTTATTTTGGTCAAGTTGCAATGATTGGTGGATGGCAATGACTTTGCAGTTTAGAAAAAGTAGTAATAATGTCTTTAATATGATAGAATCTTTAATAATATTTGGAATAATGAGATGATATATTATTAGTATTTTGGTAGTCGCTTTATTTGGTAGCACTTTATGGAGGGGTGGCAGGTGCCGTTCACTTTTTTTCTTGTCATGGGGCCTTCGTGGTGGTGGTGACAGTAAAGGGGAGTGGGGGACTGAGATCAGTAAATTGTGATACTTTTTAATTCAAAGTGACGATGTGACAGAATGACATGGAGTTGGTTTGAGAATGAACACCATGAAGGGCTTGGTCGTTTATAAGAATTACATAAAAGGTCTTTAAGTTGACTGACGATATGGTTTTATAATTTTAATTGTATTCGGATTTTGTCTCCGATCTGCTTCTTTTTTTATTTTCCCGATTGACAATAAAATAATTCAAAATGGAGAATGGAGCGACAGTGATAAATGCATATGAACTTGTTTCTTTTTTCTTTTCTGACTTTCTGCCAAGAAATTATGTAACAAGTCCCGTATCTGCGGTCCTGATCATCAAATATTGTTGTAGAGCGCGTTTATTTTATACTCACTCACAAAATAGTGTGGACTCATAAAATAATCGCTTATATCGTGTCAGATCTCACTTTTTTATTCTTATTCTTGCTTTTCGCATACATCTGACAATAAGAGATCAGCAAAGAATTTTTTGAATATCTCATTCATTGCGCTATTTATTTGATTTTGATAACCCTTTTTTATTTTCATTTTATTAGCTTGCTCAATCAATTAGATTGCGCTTTTATGTCATCTCAAGTTGATGGACGACGATACATACCAAGTAAACATGCAGTCGTAATAACGCTTTTATTTTTTATTGTTTCGCAGTAGCTCGAAAATATGGACGCAATTTTTTTCATGTACTATTATATTCAGTTTCAAGATAGATGTGTGAGAAATTTCGCAAGTCGCAAGCAATATGGACATTTAAAATAAGCGTCGATATGATATTATGAACCAAAACGGTATTGTTTGGAAGAGAGTAGGAGGAGGGGGGCTCGTAAAACGGGGTTGGGTTATTAGCCTTGTGTAATGACGGTGTTTTAATAGTTGGCGTTTGTTTGGATTCGGATTTGACTAAGCTTACCCACAATTCTCATACAGTATGAAAATGATGGATTTTCACATCGTGGATTTGATTTAAATAAATAATGTCCTTGCATGCTTTACTTTGAATTTGGCATTAATTCATTCTCTCCGCACTCTAGTTTTTCTCTTTCTTGGTAAGCAGCTCAAAAGATTGCAGTGATTCACTAATGTGAATTCTAATTCTATGTATGCAAAAATTAACATAAATATTATGTGACAATTGACAATTTTGTTCTTCTAATTGTTTTCGAACGAGAATCGATTCATTTTGTTATATGATTAACTAGTATTGTAATATTCTTTTTTTCTATCCTTAACATTAAGTTCGTTTTAATGAGACAAAAGAGAATTTCTTGTACAAAATGACAGAAAGAACGCTTCCGCTATGGTTTCGTAAACTGCCGAGAATATCGTTTACTACTGCACCGATCGATCCCATTTAAAATCCCCCATTTTATCTTTTCAAATATTCTCCAACATTCGATTAAATATTTTATTTGTTTTTATCCTCCAACTGTTTGTAAATGGGTGTGAATCTGGTGACTGACGTGTTGGTAGTATAGTGGTGTAGCACCCAGATTGTAGCCAGATAATAATATCAGTTGGAGGAGGTACAACAGGTAACTCTTGATGATGACCACAAGAAAAAAACATGTTACCGTTATTGTTATCCTGACCGTTGCTCATCACATTAATATAACAATATGAATTTTCAGTCAGTCAGCTTTATTGCTAACAACTTAACAACAAATTACTACCAGCTCGACGAACAACAACTTTGACAACAACGAATGCGTGCTCTCGTGTGTCATATCGATTTATATCCGTTAAACACCAATAATAATATTTCTGTATAATGTCGAGTAACGTTTTCGAGCAGCTTTTATCTCTGTACTATATGAACTCATTTTCGAGCATCACGGGTTCTTTGCGATGCTGCTACTGTCTGTAATATAGAAAATGATATGATAATGATAAGCGCTTATATTGTTCACGTACGCTATTATATAACGATGATTGTAACAACGGTCTCGAGAATTCTATTGTTGTCGATACTCTCGTCCACCACCCAGTCATCAGTCCCTACATCATCATCAGTGCTTAAAAAGGGCAGTCCGTTAAAGAGGTCTCGATCAGTTATTTATTCAGAGCCGACCCGTCTTTTTCTTCTTCCCCTGTTGCTGCCGTGCCCATTTCCCAATTGACAATCAAGAAAAAATAAAAGTAAAGAGCTTTTTATTATTATTATATATTCTATTAAATTCTGCTGATCTATTTTATAATTTGGTAAAACGATCGTATGTATGTGTTGTGACTCAACAAGAGAAAACTGGTTTTTCTTCTTGTATGTGTGTGTGGTGGTGTAATTACGTGTACTCGAAAAAAAAGGCGATCGTTTTTTTTTGTTTTCTGTTGACAAATACTTTTTTTTTAAATTCTTTTTTAATTCACTTTCATTCGTTTTGACAAACGTGTTCTTTTTTTCTTTGGTCGTGGGCACTTTTTTTTGCAGTATCACACAACAATCGTCGATCTGTGCTTCATCGGGACACATTTGTCTTGGCATCACCACAGTTCGAATTGGGTTTACAACAAATTATTAAACATGAAGGGGGCTGTGGTGAGTTTAAAAAAATACATAATATATTCGAAATTGTGTTTATGTGGGTATGGAGTGGAAGCATTGTTTCAATTCCTGTAATTGTCCGGGTGTAAATTGTTTCTGTTGATTGGGTCCAGACATCCGTACTACTGTTGTCGCTGGTATGCGGGGCATTCGCAGGAGTTGGCATCTTGACACCCGCAGAGGAGGAAGATATTCTGAACCTCTACCTCCAGATTTGTGCCAGCAGTGGAGGTGAGCTCCGGTCAGAAGGCTCTCAAGTGGGAGATCGGAAAGTGTAAGGAAATAAATTTTTGCCAAATCGAGTTTATTTTGAATCATTAAATAAACTTGTGTAGTGAAAGTGGAATTTTGTGCTATTCTTTTCTTTTAGGTACTGCAAGCACTCGCCCGACCTCATCACCGAGCAGGTGAACCACCAGGTCACTGTCCCTGGTACCGTACTTGGTGAACAGATCGTCTTTGTGCGTCCGTCGCCCATAGTCTATCACCATAATGTCCAGGTTTTTACCCCTTCCTTATTTTGTTACTTTATTTTATTTTAGTCTATCTGCATAAAGAGATTTCTGGGGGCTACTTGAGACTTTTATTTGCATCTAATTTGCATAGACATAGTGGTTAAAACAACAATTTAATTCTCTTTGGGCTACATGAGACTCTTAGAAGACATTTCACATTTTACTCCTTCCTTATTTTATTACTTTATTTTATTTTAATCTATCTGCATACAGAGATTTGCATCAACCTAGCAACTTACTTCTCTGGGGGCTAGCCTTTAAACTTTAATGCTAACTTTAAAGTTGGTTGGTTTGTGGTAAAGTGGTACCACTTTGTTTAAAACAATTTATTAGTCTAGCATTAGTCTTTGCACTGCATACATACGTAGCATTTGACATCCGAAGATTTGCATAAACCTCCACCTGCTGCATATTAGCATTTTTGACATATTTTTTAAAAACTCGAGTTTCTCAAACGTTTTGATTTGTTTTCTATTGCAGATTCAAGGAAGTGGAGGAGCTGCCCAAAAGACTAAAATTTTCGTTTTGCCCCAGAAGAGTCAACATGAAATCAGCAGTCAGTTCAATCCTGGACCAACGGTCACCCAGAAACCTACAGGTAAACTAAACTAAAACCTAAAAAACCTACGGTATTTCTATTGCTGTGCATTACATAATAAAGTCTAATAATGACTGCTAATAATTCATTGCAGTCTACTTCCTTAAATCGGACGGAAGTGATGGCGGAGCCGGATACAGGTACGGTAACGTGCCCGCTGGGGCTGCCGGGTATGCTTAACCGAGCAAGTGTTTAGAATATGAGATGAAGAGCTTAACGTAAAATGTCATGTGCCTTTTCGGGTCAATAGATGTGCGCCAAGATGACCATAGTATAACAAAAAAAAAGTATTTAATTAAAATGGAATTGTTTTAGCCGTATAAATAATTAATTTTTGTGTGTAAGTTGATTAAGTGTCGTTTTCATAATTTTCTTTCTCTTCCGTGTGTCTATAATACGCCAAAGAACTAGCGAACGAATGAGCGTAATAATAAATAGAAAATAAAAAAAAACAAGACGAGAATTTTGTTTTTCTGGTTAATTTCGAATTTACATTTCATATGGGCAGTTCTGGGTAGTCGGAAACGATATTCGTGCCACTTTATTTACATCTAATTTGCATAGAAATGGAGTTGAGTTTTGGTGGTGGTGGGGGAGGCGAAGCAGCCTAAAAGAGCAAAAGAAATGATTGACTGCGATAAAGATATTTTTCTCCTTACTGTGAGGAAGAGCGGATGTTGTGATGATGTAACGAAACAATAAGTGGCTGCTGCTGGTGGTGACCGGTTCGATTTAGGCAAGACACTCGATGAAGAAAACGTGAGTGTTCTGAAATCCTGCTCGGGAAGTGGGTCAAACACGGTGACTAATAATAGGGGTTTGAAATAGATTTTTATTTTAAAACAAATTCACAACGCTTTTGACCTTGAGAGGAGGTCGCGTATTAAGATTATCTCATCGACAACAGCTAATAAGTGACTCACATTCATTAAAAGTCTCAGCAGCCGCGAAAAAAATGAGTCAGTGTCAGCCACTTGAACCATACTACAATTTACTTTATTCATTCATTCGTTTTTTTCTTCAATTTTCTATTTTCACGATATCTTGGAAGTTCAGATGTAAAAGAGGATGCAGAAGAGATGATCCAAAAGAACAAGAAACTCGAATATTCGATTACCTCGATTGACGAGTGAGATGATAACGAGATAATGATGATTATGATGGTCGATGGTCGCTGTGTGTCAGGATAATCACTCAATGTGAACTGCAGTGATAATCGCCTTTTTTGATAATGGAGATTCACGGAATCGTGAACCTGAGAATTAAGTGATTGAGTTTTTTCCTTCTAACTCTGGCGGTGTTCGAGAAACTCGAGCGAAAATATGAGTGATTTTTGAATCATCATGCGGGACATTCTTTGCCATTTCAGCAATGCCGTAAGTATAAGTATGTAGCTATAAGAAGACTTTCAGAGATAAGAGGCTCAAGAGTCACACACAACACCAAGTCAAAAATCTCTCGAACCTCACTCACTCACTCACTCACTCAGTTCCATTACCACTACCACTAAAAACCAGAACATTTGCAGAGTGTAATTAATATTACATACATTTTTTTACGATTTCTTTCTTGCATAGCGCAGCGCATTAAAAAAGTGGCGACTATTAAATTGGGGCACCACAAGGGGTACGCACTTGATTCTTGTGTATATCAATTAAGCAATTGCTACGTGAGTTGAGTGGAATGAAATAAATAAAAATAAAAATATCGGCATTCGTTAATGGGATCTTTTAAAACGCGTTATTAATACATACGTTAAACTTTTTTATTAGCATCTTCTGGAATGCAAGGGCGAAAATCACTTTGTAATCAAAAGGATCATTAAAAATCAATATATAAAAATTTTGTGGAGTAAAATTAAAAGTTGTTTGTAAAGAATGGATTTCAATTCATAATATTTCGAAGGGGTGAGTTTAGAGTTGTGAGCAAAATCATTTCAATCTTTGTCTTTTTCTCTAATTGTCTCGCTAATAACTCTCTTTTATCGATCTGTTCGACTTTTTCATGCTCTTCTACTAGAACGTTAATTAGCTGATTAATACATAATGTCGCGTATTTTTTTGCATTTGCGCTTGCATAAATTTTAATTTTATGCATGCTAATGTGTGGACACAATAAGAGCCGCAAAACAATTCTTACATCATTAACGAGGAATTCTGTCTTCTGAAGAAAGGGACTGCATCAGTCAGGAGGGGGACCCTTCGTTCGAGTCGAGCTTCCTCCAAATTAACAAATCAAGTAAACTCAAGTAAACTGATCTGCAGGTGCTTCGTCGTCGTTGCAGTGACGTTCTGAAAATTTAGTGACTTGATGATGAGAGTCAAAGTTTTAGTCGCATTGCTGCACACCTAGCCCAGATATTTTGGATATTTGTACCTGTGGCGTGTCTGTTTACCTCTTCTCTCGAACCTCTCGAGTTTGTCGCTCTTGGGCGTAAAAATGGGACGACATTGCTGCAGCTGCTGCATGCTGTGAGTTACTGTCTTGATGTTTGGACATCATCATCGTTTTCTTGTTACGTGATTTGATGCGACGACGACGATGACGATAATGACGATTTTCTGCTAAACAAGAATAAGAGATTCCCTTTTTGGTGATTTGCTATTGTCTGTCGTAGTCAGTCAGTCTAATGCGATTTATGGAGATCAGGAGGAAAAAAATAAAAACGATTTAAATGTTATGGAGTTGGAGGAGAGGAAGAAAAAAAAGTAAAATGCTAATTAATGTCTGCACTGGGCTGATGCTTCTTGCTACGTTTTTTAACGATTTTGTAAACGTTGGGGTGCTTGGTTTTTTGTTGTTAATAAATAACGGGGAGAATTAAGAGGTTTTATTTTGGAGGGAGTGAGTGACGAGTGTTTTCTATTGGGGTTAATTAAAAATGGCATGTTAATTAAAATTCGTGTAAAATACGATGAATTTATTGGTTGTCAGTCACACACGGGTAGTGTCACGGGGAGTTCCGACAGTTCTGAGTTAAGGCTACTGAAAAAAGGTATGGAAAGGGGTACTACGTACTACTACTGCAAAGAAGGCGCTGGCCATTAGAGGTACTTTCATCTGAATTCTAAACATCTTTTTTTACCATTTTGCAAATTAAGAATGCGCGTCAAAACTTGGTAATTTTATATCGACTCATTAAAAATAACGCGGACAAGTGATCATTTGTTTATGTCGTATTTTTTTCTCTCTCTCTTACACTGATAAGGTTAATTTTTAAAAAACTCATGTACACACAGTTAAGATGAATCAATGAATCAGTCGTTGGCCGTTAGCCACATCTTTTATTGTTCTTCTTCTTCTGTGGTTATCTCATTTCAATGGGGTCGTAAAGATGTGGTAATGGGTAAATTGAGATAATTTGAGAGTTTCTTTTGGTAATGATGTTGAGGAGGAGGAGGTGTCATCGTCGATGTCGTTGTTTAACGGAATATTTATGTATGTGGATTGTGTTCTGTGGTCATTGAGTTCTGTTAAGTGATGATGGGATGGTCGCTTAATTTGTTTTGCTAATTGGTTATAGTTGGTTTTGGTTAATGGTTAATTTTTTTGATGGTGGTGGATTTTTGGATAAGAGGGAAAAAGATTTTTTCATGAGCATTTTTTTGATGTCGGAAATGGGATGGTGGAAAAAAAGCGTTTTGATTGTACATGTTAGTGGGCGTAATTGATAAGGGAGGGGTACAATACACTGTACGAATACTATATACCGGATTAGAAGTTTACACTAGATGGGGGGATACGTATGTGATGATATGAGTTGAAATGGATGACGAGTTCGAGAGTTTCGTGAACTATTGAGTGAACGGGGTTTTCTTTACTAGAATATTGTCCAGCTTGCATATTAAATTATTTGTAACAACACAAAAATACATATGTACAACGTATATTGTATTATGTGTTATGTATAATGTCATTTTATGTTATAACGTGGATTCGTTTATTGTTCCGATGTTTAGCACTAATCAATAATTTAGATTTATATGCTCTTTAACGTTTACTGTCTTAAATATTAATCTAAATAAAATGATTTGTTTTTTATAACGGGGGTGAATCAATTTTTGATTAAAAACTCTATTTATGATCTGACGTGTAAAAATTGATTTTGTTTGTTGATGAACA
Source organism: Cyphoderus albinus (assembly GCA_021029165.1). Lineage (NCBI taxonomy): Eukaryota > Metazoa > Arthropoda > Collembola > Entomobryomorpha > Paronellidae > Cyphoderus > Cyphoderus albinus. The sequence goes on from VYYJ01000924.1 coordinate 20,221, forward strand.
ATTGATTGTGGTTTTTTGCAACTTGTTGTGAATTGTGATGGGGTTATTGGGGTTGTGCTTGTGTAAAAAAAATGAGTTCATGGGTGCTGCTACTAAAAATGCTGTTAGTGTGGAGACTTTTGAAGATAGATAGTGAAGATTTTCGACTTCGTGGGTCTAATTGTATACTGTAGTACTTTTTACAGTTTATTCGCTTAAATTAAACATTTTATATAGGTTATAGTTTTGTATTGATGTAACGTACGACAGTTTGCCTGACTAGCCATCAGTCCGTCTACATTTTTGTCACAGGTTGTATGACGCTAATTTTTCAAACATTATTCAGTGAGTACCATGTTTAAATGGATAAGACACAGCTTGTATTAGTTACCGTTAATATATGTAAATAACAGTCAAAATCATCAAATGATTGTTATCTCAGGGAGGACTTGACTATGATCGGATTAATTCAGTATCTACTAGATAGACTAATCTTCCAGTAAATGGGAATCGATCCTCATGCTTTGAATTTCAAAATTTTAACTGTCAAATCAGTTATTAAAACTTTTTTTTGAAAGCTAAACATTTGAGCTACAATAATGGTCTAAGGATTTAATCATGTTAAAAAAAAATGTTTATGAATTCTTGTTGTGGGTGGACTGTTGAGTTTATGCTGGAGGAGGGTAATGGTGTATGGTGGGTGAACGAATGACGAGATAGGGTGCTAAAAGTTCCACGTGCGGTTCTTAATAGGCGTCGCTCGATTACGAAAGAACGATCCGTAGCGTCAAGCTTTTTTTTACTGTAAATTGCTGCTAAAATATAACGAGATTGATTTCGATCTAAAGTAAAATTAACTCATAGCAGCTGCTGATGATTTTAGCATGAGATTTTGGGGTGGAGGCAGCGGCGTTTGCACTGGTTGCTTGTTACAATTTTTATTGTATCACTACTATGGAGTTACGTGATTGCGCGTTATTCAACAGCGAGCATTTTTTTATAAAGATAAAATAAAATATCAAGTATAAAGTGTGAGTTATGATCTCTTCTGAGGTGGTTTGATGATTGTTGGAAAGCAACAACGGGGGAGTTTTTTTGGGCCATGTAATTTTCATAGCGATTGACAAATCGTAGTTATATTATCACTTACAAAATGATCTGAATAATTTGGAACAAAATCCTATGTAACAACGTGAGAAACAGGAAGTGATTTATAATATAGGGAATAATGAGAACGGGAGGGAGAGAAATGTTTTCTTTATTCACAATTCACTTTTACTCATACATTTTTGATTTAAAAAACAGAAGCGTTTAGGAAATACATATACATTATTATTAGCATGCCATTTGATCACAAAACATAGAAATGAAAAGGGCCCACTAACAATTAAACTCACCATTATAACTAACTGATGAATTTTAATTGTTTGCAAATAGATACATACCTCCGATTCTAGTAATTCAATTTACACAAAAAATAAATTTCATAGAACAGTGTGAATTTTGTGAATTTGTTCTTTTTTATCGATTATTTGTATTTCTATAAATGGGCATTTTAATCTCTGTCCTAACAAATCACCTTATTTATTTGCGACATTGGTGACCCCGTAGCTGGGTCAAGGGCACTGCGTTACAAAATGATGTACTTCAATAAAGCCCTTCATTAAATACCTTGTAGTACTTCATTGGCAATTAAAAGAATTTGAATTTTAAGACCTGACTTGTACAAACTCTCAGTGCGTGTATGTAATAATGTCAAATCGAACGCTCATATCGATTCTTAAGATTTCGTTATTGTAAATCGCAAATTAACAAATTATTGCGGTTATTAAATATTAATCACTGCATTTTACAACTTTCAGCATTTATTTTATTTTAAATCAGGTGCAAAATCAGCGGTTTAAGTCACACATATAAGAAACGAAAACGATGAGGTGCCAGTGCCACCTCACTCGAGTCTTGTTGTTTTGACAAACTCTCTCTCTCTCTCTTTCGTTGAAACTCCTGTCACAAAACCACAAAAAGCACTTTACTCGAATTCATCGTCACGTCTTCGTCACCCTTCGCATTGCGTCATCACATCACTCAACAACAAAAATTTTAAAAAAATGAATAAATAAAAATAAAGTCACGATAAAACGCAGTAGCAGGCCCTGTAGCAGTACGCATGAAATCTCCTCTACATCCGTTGATGATGCGTGATTCATGTGAATGAAAGGGACCGACGACCACCTTCAACCACCCCCGCAACAAAGGGCCACAGGCAAACATAAACAATCGATATTATATTTCTATCATCATCATTGTAGATTGCTCAACACAGTTGCTAATTGAATTACGCGATAATATAGAAGAAGTAGCGTCTTCTTCGTCACTTCGTCTTCGTCGCGTTCTTCAAAAGATTCGTTTTTTTTTCTTGTCAGAGTTTTCCCTTTCACTTTACTTTTTGTTGAGACTGGGATTTCAAAGATCATGATGAGAAGACTTTTGATGGTTTCGCTTCGGCAAAGAAAAGGTGCGGACCAACACCATCACAAACCAACACGTCGCAAAAAGGGAAGAAGGCGCAGCGTAGCAGTTAGTAGCTCAGCGATTAGTGATTTTTAATTCGAAATCGGTGTGCTGGCGATAAAAGAAATTATTTGTAAATTATAGCGATAAAACCAAACAAAAAGTCGTATCATAAATCATATTTCTTTTTGTCAGTTATTATCTTAAAATTAACTGTTGCGGTGGTTCTGATGTGGTGGCAGTAATCGTTTTATCGCTGGCTACCATACGCATGACTGTTGCTGCTGCTGCTACCGGGCACAACAAATCATAAAATTTGCATAGAGCCCAGCGATTAATCAATCATTTGGTGGCTAATTATTAGTGAATTCATCGGTTCCTCTGGCGTCTCGACGTGTGCGTGTGGTGGCGTTTGTTTGATTTATTTGCTCGTGGTGGGTGCGTTGCAGAGGTGGGTCAGTCGGTCAGTCAGTAGCTATAATTCTTTTATTGGGAGACCAGCACGCTTTTCTACATACTCATTATCTGTGCATAATCCTGGTGAAATTGGCGTCTTCATTGGAATTTACTATTTTAAAGTCGAAGAGTCTCGAGATGCTTCTGGTGGCGTTCGGGCTGACGCTGTCAGTGTTGGTCAGTAGTAGCTGGTGCAAGGGGGTGCCGATAAGCGGAGGAGGTGTAGATATTGCGATGAAAAACGACTCTGTCATTGTTACCGCTGCTACTGTCGACTTGGACGCACAGCTAGCTGACGCCTGGGTGCAGTTATCGAGGTGGCAGAGGTAAGCAAATTTCCGTCTCAATACTTTGCTGCGACTTTTCTAAATTTGTCCTCTTAAAGCTAATTGCTAATTAAAATGTAGGCAGCCGTTGGCCGAGGAAGACGCTGAAGTTTTAGTGGACACCCTCAGGGCCCTGATCGGTGTTGTCATGCGGGAACGGGCCAGTAAGTCAAGGGAACTGGAACAGAATGCAGGTGGAAGCATCATGACGGCGGAGGTTACCGTTGAGACCACCACACCAAGACCATTATCGGGAGCAATAAAGGAAATGAAGCGTGAGGCGCAGGTGGCGGGATCTGCTGAGGGGACGGATCCGGAAGCGCGGGTACTGAAGCAGGTAGTGTTTGTGGAGGTGCCGAGGGAGGGAGATGAAAAGGGCAAGGGGAATAGTGGAGATGAAGGGATGGGGAAGAACCAAAAGACGCTTGTTTACGTGTTGCCGCCGAAAGCGAATCATTTCTACAGGGTGGTTGACACCAGGAAGGGTGATGGAGTTCATCAGCCACCACGTCCTCCAAGTGTTCACTTCTTGACGGGATAATTTCCATCATTCTCCTCACACGATGTACATTTCGTACGTGGCTTTAGAACGGAAGCTTTGCGAATTTTTGGGGTCTTTAAGGATTTCGCACTGAGTTTACAAATACCTAGAAATCTAAAATCGAAGCTCACAAATAAAGTTACCAGAGAATACTTTAAAAAAATACATTTGAGTGTTTCAGTTATTTGCTTATTATCATTTTCCATACTCAATCGCGTCCAAATAAAGCGGTATTGAACAAAAGCACCTTGTTTTTATCTTGTAAGTAGAGAACGATATTTAGGCCATAAAAGTGGTGTCGTTGATAGATAATTATAATAATAAATTTATTTCTCGGTAAAATACAATAATTAAAAAAAATCACTTTTGATATTATTTTAAAAGGTACACGGAATTCGGGATAATTTCTCGTTTAATATTTTTTTAAACAACTTAATTAGCGTCCGTTCGACGAGCCCCAAACAACACTCTCGATCCAGTCTTGGTAGCTAGCAACGTTGGTGTAAACAGCGGGGTCTCCCAGCCCACAGATTTTCGAACCTTGTGGAGAAAACACACATACATAGCGTCAGTGATTGGAAAAAGAGGAGTTCATTTGAAAAAAAGTTCATTTTTAAACTCACCGATACTCGTCACTCCGATCGTGTGGAACAGACATTGGCCTTGTCGTACGTAGAGACCTCCACCGGAGTCGCCCTGTAAAACAAAAGTTAATTGCTTAATTTTTTTGCAAAGTTTAACACGGTAGAATGTCTATAAATACTATTATATATGCTGACCCTGCACGTGTCCTTTTCATTGCCACTGGCACACATCTGCGACTTTTGGATGCCACGGGGGTAGCGGTACCTAAATAAATGTGGTATTTAACTTTATTTTTCATCCTATATAATTATTAATTTTAATAACTAAATTGTCAGTAAACATACGGTTTGTCGCTTGTCCGGTCATAGACTTGGTTGCAGATGCCCGTGTCAACCACGCTGATGTTCACTGCCTGGAGAATGTTGCTCTGTGATTGTAAACTCGGGTCTGTTATTCCTGTTGTGAATAATCGAAAGTTTAGATATTATAGTTAACTGCAGGAGTAGGTACTGGTGGTGGTTGAGTGTTTTTTTTTGTTCTCACTCACCCCATCCGCAAGCCTCGACATTTGCATTCTTTTTTGGCGTCGTGATGGGAGTACCAATGCAGGCCGGAAGTATGTACCTATTCATTCATTTTTATATCAAATTCAAAAACGATTGAATGAATAAAAACTGGACCGGTCAAACAATTTAAAAAAAATTACTACCTGTCCAACTCCAGTGGTTTTGCCAGGCGGAGAAGCTGCAAACGGGTCAAAAGAAGAAAATTGGTTTTACAATTTGAGTTGATTTAATGTAAAAATACAATTAAAAGCAATATTTTTATATATGTTTGTCAAAAAGCAACTCACAGCAATGTCGTTGTAGATTAGTGGCGGCTTGTACTCAGGATGTATCAAGTGCGACTGGATTGGAACCGTCTTCCTGAACATAGCAGTGTTAAAACACTATAGAGAAAATCTTACTTCATGTTTAATTGCTACGTTTTAACTTTTATAAATTTTATGTCTGAAGTTGAAAAAAAAATTGACTGACCGGAACGCGTTCGCTTTCGCATTCGGTTTTTTCGTGTCAAGTGTCACGTCCCCGATGACAGCGTACGTTGGCTTCCCGCTACAAAAGAAGATTAGCATTTTAACAACGGAAGCCGAATAAAATTAACAGTAAACTATTTATAGTTTTTAATATTTGAATATTTATATTATTACGCTCTTTAATCTCCCTTTTGACTTACACGTTCTTATTGCTAATGCAGTGGGCCGCAGTGAGCAGGTACTGCTCGCTGATTAACGTCTGCAAAAACGAAACAATTCAAAAATGTCAACTAATAAAAATATGTGATAACGAGGTTAATTTTCAGTGGTTAAACATTCTAAAGAAGTCATAAATTGATAATCTGTTAGTTGCTATAAACTCACTGCTCCACAAAGAAAGCTGAGCTTATCGGGGTTCGTTCCGTACCCAAGTGCCACTGCGTGTGGATACTGATTTTCAAAAATATAAAACAGAACAAATTTGATTAAAAGGTCGATTTAAATTTAATTTTTGGTATAAAAATGCTATATCTCCAAGATTTACCTCGTAGTCATCAGCCGCCCTATGTGGATTATATTTAAAAATCAAAATTATGAGTACATAATAAAAAGACTTTGTAAGATTTACTTCAAGTCAGAGATAAAATACACTACAACAAGGCACAATTATTCCGTGTCGTTTCATTTTTGTCACCACAATTACCTGCCTCCAACGATGAATTCTTTGTACGCCACAGCAGCGCACACCGGCTTCTCCGAGGGCTGGTCTCCAAACGCGAAGGTCGTGGGGGCGTGAAGCATCCGGTTCCACTGGGCACATTCTGGAAAAAAGGATGTCGCGCCGTTTATTAATCGAAGAGCAATTTTTTTAAACGTTTGTATTAAAATTCTGAACTCACTCATTTCGGCGATTGTCTTCGCAGTGGGGCAGCACACCTCGGCTCGGCCCTATAGAGAAAAATATAAAAATAAGATCCAATTTCATTCTTACAATAGTCAAATGGAAAAGTAAACTTCTAACAGTGGTCAAGTTACCCCACAGTCCGTGACTTCAGCACCGACACGAAGTCGTCCGATTTGGTACTGTAAAACGTGAGAAAAATGGTTAAAAGTTTATAGTAAAATGAGAGCATGATTAAATATTCAAATAAATAAATGCAAATGTAAAAATAAGAAATGACACCTTGCAATTTCTGATGTGTGTGCATTCTCCTCGGGTTCGGCCAGGGTCGTTCAGATGGCAGGGCGCCCCTGCGCTTGACACCGATGATGATGTGAGAAGGACGGAGAGGAGGGTGAAGATGAGCAAGAAGATGAGATGCTGAGGCACTGCTGGGGTGGAGTGTCGTGTTCTGGAGTCATCGTGGTCGTGGTGTCGCATCGTTGAGGTGGAGGTCACTGGAGGGTCACGTCCCGGTGGTTGTTGCTTGTTCTTGTTTTTTGATTTTGGTACTGGTGGTGGGTGATAACAATAATTTTTTGTATAGTGCGCAGGATCTGATTAATATTATTATTGTTGTTGGATGGATGCTACTACTTCTGCATGCATGCACCTGATGGTCTCTCTCTCTCTGGTCGGTGATAACCTGCTGCTTAGGTTTTTCTTGGTAATATTTGAAGGATTACGCGGAATTCATAAAAAATAGTAGGCCCTGGTCTCTCTGTATAATAATGTGATTTTACGAATGCATCGGTGAGATGATCTTCAAAAGAATCGTGATCATGTAGTATAGTAAAACACGTACTTTAACAACATGCAGCTTGGTGAAGAAGACGATTTTTACGTGCTTGGTTAGTTGTTAGTTGGGCAGGATATTTTTTTGCAGAAAAAAGATCGGAGAAGATGGTGTTGTGATTGTGATTATGGTCATCATCATCGTCGTCATCGTGGACTTTTTTCTGCATACTAAATGAGTACTAGAAGAAGAAGAAGAAAAAGGTACGAGCATGGAGCAGGTTTTTGCACACTTGCAGGAGTTCTTATCAGGTATAGGAAGGAGGACATTAAAAAATACGATACGAATAATGAGAGGTAGTATCTAACATAGTCACGGTTAAACTGATCGTAATCGGGTTTATAGTGATGGTAGTAGTGTTGAATGATGACGAATGAGTCACATTTTTTGTCAGGTTTTTGCATTGAGTGAATAATATATCGAGCTTTTTAAAAAATATCATTGTTGGTCAGTCCAGGTGCTAGTATGGCGTTGATAAATGGGATCTAAAAGAGATATCTTATGCTACTGCCTTAAATGCTTTTATAGTTTTTTTCTCAATGAAGGAATGGAATATAATAGCGGTAATCGGTAATGCTGGAATTAATGATGATGAGGAACAAAGTGTTTTTAATGGCATGCGCGTCTCCTCTAGTCGTAGATGGGGCAGATGATACAGTTTGGAATCCATATTGCAGAGCAGAGCAGAGACAATACAATAAAAGAGGTGCTCTGTCTGATGACTGTGAGTCAATAAACGTCTCGTCATATTTTATCCTCATCATACGCGTGTGGAGCAGTAATTAGTAATAGTAAAAACAATTTTTTTTTTCGCAACGGAATCTGCTAATTATATAAAAATTACTAGAAAAATCCGTGATAAACAATTAAGAAACGCTAATAATGCCACGAGATTCTTCTATATTAACTTCATATTGGTTGTCAGCAGCGAATACTAAGCCGCTGCTGATGCTGCTCGTCCATCTTTATAATTTTCATCATTTCATGAGGGTTATGGTTAATGATGATGATGATAAATGAACTCATCAAATAATTATTATACGGAGAGTGAAGTTGTATTTTTAGGCAGTGCCCATATCCTAATATACTGACACTTGAGTTTTTTTTGTCGCAACTTCACATCTACACACATGGCATTTGCATAAAAATGTAATTTGTAATTAAGAAGGGCATCATGGGCAATGGGCATATGGTAATATGCACCCGAGAGATTGCGACACTTTTTTTGGCAACGAGAGGTTATGGCTAGTGGACACTTTTCATTAACGCGTACTATATAGTGCTTATTGCTGGTGTGGCGATGAGGGAAGGGCCTACGAGTCAATTAGACTCTGATTGATTGGTGTGAGACTGCGATTTTTCATTCTCTCTCTCTCTCGGATAACGGATTTTTTTCTCTCTCTCTATGTCATATCAGCAGAATCATCGCCATTTCTCACACCATAGCTCACATAATAGGGGATTGGCGTTTATTTATATTCGAAAAACAAAATCGTTTCTCAACTCGTCATCATCATCATATGAGTCTATACACTGACGACGCCAATTTTTTCTGCTTACTTACTATTAATTACGATCGTAATCGGAGGCTTTTAAATATCTTTTTTACCTTTCAGCTGGTGCTAAATAGTCACTTTAAGCTCGTTAATGATGGGTACTTTATGAAGTTTTTATAGTTGACCTTTTTTACGTGTTTTTTTTTTCTATTTTGCGCGAGTTGGTCGTCCGCTTGAGTTGAGGTGTGCTAGGGGGAAATTGGACTATGATGGATTGAATGAAGGGATGAAGATGAGGCATGATGATGATGATGATGATGATGATGAGCACTTTACTTTTTGTCGTTATTTTTTTCGTTGTGGATTGGGGTCAGGTGTGCTCTGAGGAGTTTTTTTCTTTTAACGAGACGTTTTCTTCTTCTTCTTTGACAATGGGAGTGGGTGGTATCAGGTATGGCGTTCATTTTTAGTTTAACAAAACAAAATTCCTTTCTTTTTGCTGATGGTGCTGCTGGTGCTGGTGCAGCGTAATTCGTTACGCAATAATGATGATAATAATGAAAATTGCTGTGTTGCACTCGACTCGAGATTTTTTTACAAGGGTGAGAAAATTGGCGGTGAAAATTAAAAGAGCGATTTTATAAATATGCGCTTATTATTTTACAAAATGTCGCGGTCATCGTGAGTAATGGGAACGTGTGTTTGTTAATTTGGCTCGCGGTGGTGGTGGTGTGATTTAAGTTAAGGGCCTGAAGTTCATTGTTGGTTTGGGGGAATATTTTTATATGAAAGAGAGAAAATTGGTACTTTAGGTGGTACTTTTTGGTGTGAGAATTAACTTGACATTGGGGGATGGTTGGATGGATGGCGCCGGTATAATGATGATGATGATGAGATTTATTGTTAAATGCATTATTGTTATTATTTGTTTAAGATTTAAATACGGAGTTTAAAGTTTTGATTTGATTTGATTTGATTTATTCAGTATTTTGAGTGCTACATGTAATATCAGTTGAGTACAAAAAGTATCATCTGCTTTTCAAAAATGAACACCTTTTGCCCTAGAATCATAAATATAAGATTTAAATACGGAGTTTAAAGTTTTGTGTGGATTGGGGATGAGAGATGAGTTTAATGGGGCGGGCTAAAGTGGTGGTGGTGGTGTGGAGTGGTGGTTGGGGATGGGTGCTGTTTAATTTAGTTAATGGGTCATTTTTTAAAACATTTATTCTTTATGGGAAACTTTATATTAGTAACGCGGTGCTCAAATTATAGTCCCTTGGTTTTTGAAACTCAACAAGGGCGTCTGGCGTCTTATGTAAAATACTTATTTTATTCACAGATGAATTATCTATGCAAATGCGTGCGGTTTTTTGTAGGTACACGCACGGTCAGAGGAGGTAAGGCTACTAGGCGCTATATTTTGGCATTGTCGTTTATTTGGATGGGTGGTCGCCGCGTCTGTTGGTCGCGGTCATTAAAGTTAATTTATTTATTATTAACCCTTTCGATTACTCTGCTTAATATTAGCAAACAATTGAATTGATTCGGTCCGGTGCGGTGCGGTGGAGTGCAGCGTCATTGTTTGCGATTACTGAGTGGTGGCCGCAGAAGAAATTGCGTGCTCATGAATAAAATTTAGTTTAATCAGCGACTGACGGGGGCTTAAAATGGAGGGCGACGATGCGTGTCAGGTAAGTTGTTTGAGTAACAGTTGCAGAAAAAAAAAGTAATTTGGGGATACCCTGATCAAGTAACAGCAGCATCTTCCTCGTCAATAGAATTATACGGTGACGGTCATGCTCGAGAGAGTTTGTTGGGTATGGATTTGACTTTTTTTGTCGCCTTTTCTACTATCGTATTATACCACAGGTCGATGTAAGTTTTAATGGGGAAAATGGGGTCGTTGAGCTTAACCGGGACAGCTTTTTTAAAGGCAAGGGTGGGTGGTGAGGGTTTCCGGAGGAATCGCCGTGTTTGAATACTTATTAATACTGCGACTATAGGCGGGTTTACAGTTGAATTTAATAGTCAATGTGAAAGGGAGGAAGCGATTTCATCGGAGAAGGAGGAGAACGGATTAGAATTATAAATTTTCGCAAGAGTTAAGAGGGCGAGGTCATGTAATGCCTCATGAACGGATTATATAACAATGTTCGGCAACGAATAAGAGATTTACTATTTTTAGGCCACGTAGTAGTAAAACCCATTGTAAGTGGCTTTTAATATACATGTGCGCGTGTGATAATATCAGAATCACGATTGCTGCTGAGACTTAATCGCTCGTTTGGTGATCAACAGAAGCGCTCGGCTCGGATGTAGTAATTAGCAAATGATGATGAAGACAAAAAAAGAAAGGTGAAAAAAGAAGGCTGATTTTTATGATGATGATGATGATTACAGGTTGAGCCAACGTGTGGTGTGAGGCTAGCAGGGCTCAAGAGTTCAATGAAAAGGGGGGATGGCGAGGAGAGGAAGTGTACAGGGAGGGGTGGGTGGTGGTGGTGGTAGTAGTAGAAGAAGAAGATTATTATAATTATTCTAAGAAAAGAAGATTCTCTCCTTCGTTAGACACGTCACTTTTCATTGAAATAACCGTTATTAAACGGATAGAAATGTGTGTTTGTAGTTGTAGTGTGAGTGTGACGTTTTTTCCTATTTTGTTCGATCAATAATGACATTTCTTGAGGAGGAAGCGTCCGTTTTATTAAAAGTTTTTTCTCTCTGTTTTTGTTTTGTTAGAGAAATTGCTCAATCAATCAGTAGAGTGTGGAGGTGAATTCTTTTTTTATGCAACGACGAGGGCTCTTGAAAGTGTATGTTGAGATTTTATTTTTTCTGTATTTGGCGTCTTCTCCTCTTACTTGTACTTTTACAATTTATTATATTGTCATCATTTTTTTATGTTTAATTTTAAATATTTTTGTTGAATGGTGAAGATGTCACTGAAAAAGAGGATGTTAATATGCGAGGAGATTTTTTGTCGAGTAGTAGAATGGTACTTTACTTTTTTTGAAATTTCTTTATGGGTGAAGGAGATTCATTTTAAGGGTACGTATGTAGATTTTTTTGGTAGTTTGTTTAACCACGCAGGGTCTCTCTCTTGTAGTGATTATGATCACACTTCATCTTCGTCTGATGTCTCTAATGAACGGATATTGAGTGAGTGCGCGATTTTATCTAATAGAAATCTCATCAACGCATTTGATTTGATTGCTTTTGCTTTATTCATCGTGATCATTTGATCACGCTAATATGATTTTTAAATTAGCGTTTTGTGTTTTAGTAGTTGACGTTTTGTTTCGACTATTTTTTTGTTCTTTTTTTGCTTCCGTTTGTTGTTTTGGTTGAAGGAATTGATTGAGTTGAAGTGGTTTGGTTGTTTTTCTTATTAATTTGGTATACGCTATATTTTACGAGGGGGATTGCAGAAAATCTTTTGGAATTTTTAAAAAATAGGAACAAAACTGTGACGACTAAAGGGAAGAGAGGGCTTGTTCTTATCCCTTAGAGTTTTAGTTCTGTGTGGGATTTGAAACATTTTAATTTTGTCTGTCTATCAACAAATAATAATGTAAAGATGATTATTGGATTGGAAGCAGCCATTACAATACGTGATTAATGACAAGGGCTTAATAGAGACAAGGCCATTTCATACATCATACTAGCAACATGCTCTGGAGATGCAACTCACTATCATGTATATTTATTTAATTGTTTTAATAAATAGAAGAATCTTAAAATTCCTCTACAAACTTCGTATTTTTTTCGAAATAATAAATGTCTTAAATATATCAATATATCGCTTTTCGAAACTCCCCACGTAGTACAAAATTTGCACCTGCCATCTGCCATCTGAATGAAGCTAAAAGACGATTCATCGAATTCTTAATAAGCACATATATGATCATCGTTAATATGATTTACAATGACTTGACTAAGCCGACCAACCAACTGCCACCATGTACATACTACTACCAAAAATTCTCGAACAAACGAGAGTGAATGTCGGTGTGATAGTAATAGTAATATTATTTAATAGTATACGATTATATACGCGCGACATTCATGGCATTGTAGTAATAAAATAACGTAACAAAAGTTAATCGAAAAATTTCTTTAGTGACTAGTGACTGAGAGTAAGCAGCTCACTCATCGTAGTAGGTAGGTAGTCGAGAAGAATCGTCGTCAATTTACTAACTAATAATAATGCACTTCAGAGTAAGATAAGCAGCAATAGCAGATGCATATCATTGTTAATCTTACGTTACTCGATGCACCCTAAAAAAGAAGAAGAAGAAACAAAATATTATTTTAAAAAGAAAATTATTATTATGATAACCAAAAAAAAGTGAGTGAGTGATGAGATTCGATTTTTTTCTGTTATTGTTAGGTGATGTTAGCCAACTCGTTTTCGAACTCATACTCTTGGTCGTTTATGCAGTTGCAGCACCATGTGCACCAGACTACCTATTTGGAGAAGCATGGATGGATGAGCATGAGGTTTCTGTAACTTGTGATGTAACTGAGAGAGAATTATGATGGCACACGATATAATGCGATTATATAATACTAACGACAAACGAGGAAAATTCACCCTTTACAAAATATTCGATCATAACGTAACAGAAAGGGGATAAGGGTCGATTAAAGGAAAAAAAACAAGTGCAACTGTAAGAGATGAGTGTGTGCAGTGCAGTGCAGTCAGTCACTTAACAAAAAAAGAGACTATATTATTACTTTGTTTGTCTATCTACTACAATAATAATGTTGAACTGATGCTCTGATGCTCCCGTGACTGACCACCACCACCACCTCTTCTCGTCGATGTCATTCGTATTATAAACGAGAGGGTCTCTCGTCGATGTCAGTCTGCTGCGCTCTTCTTCTTGTTTGTGGTCATCATTTGTCTGCAGGTTTGTTTGAACAGGAATTCGTGTTCTTTTTATTTTCAAGAATTTGGAGTGTGTGGAGTGTTTTTTGGGTTTCCCCTTTTTCCACCCCTCCTCTCCTTGTCAAAAAATCTCTTGTTGAGCTCGTTTGTTATATCAAGGAAATTGTTTGGCTAGTTGGAGGAGTTTGTTACAGCTACTGGGGGAATTTGTGTGAGTGAGTGATTGACGGATTTGAATTTGATTTTGCACAAGATTGAGAGCATTTACTCGAGAGTAATTCCACTAAAAAAGAACAATCACGAGGAGGTTCGTTAGTTAATAGTTATCAGTTCGATAGGGTGACTGATTAATTGGGTGGGGCGACTTGAGACGAAAGAAAATAAAAACGACAAGTGATTGCTGATCGCCGTTAAAAAAGTTCAATTTTGTTTTTAACGATTCTGCGATCCTGGTTGGTAACTTCTCTGAAGCATGTGAGTTGTTTTAATAAACCGGAAATTTTTTCAAGCAAAAAAATTCTCGGGCGAGTTTTAAGTGGAAAAGCTCAGGAAGTTCGGTAATTCCAGTGACATGGAGAGAAGGAAATTCGGAGCTGTGCTGGTGGTGAGTAGAGAGAATTTTTGACTTTTCTTTTGATAATTTTGACGAAGGCATTTAAAGGTTTCGAGAAATATTTCCACGTTTGGAATAAAGCATAATCAACAAATTTTAATTTTCCTCGTCAACCCGTTCCGTATAGCTCCTGGCCCTGGCCCTCTTTGCCTGCTGTGACGGCGGCGTCATCTCAGACCTCCCTGAGGACCAAGTCGATCAAATCCTAGCGCTCTACCACTCGGCTTGCCGTGGGACATCAGGCGGGTATAACCTCGGACGTGGTGGTTACGGCGGTTACGGTGGGCCCTCAAATGACCCGAGCGTTAACATTGTATGCAAGGAGCCTAGAGAGTATGCCCAACCACCTCCACAGAAAAAGGTGATCCGGGTGCCACCTCCGCAAACGAAAAAGCAAGTGATTTTTGTTGAGGTCCCTGCCACCCATTACAAACATGATATCACGTTGCTCCAGGAACCAGGGGAGGGGACTAAAACCAAAATTTATGTGCTTCCACAGGTGCGGGTTTTAAATTTTTTAAAAATTCATTCATTGGTAAACTTGTTTACAGGGAGTAGGGAGTAATCGGTCATTAGTTAAATGAATCTAATTTTTAAACTAACCCATTATTTTTACAGAAAGCTTCGCACCAGATCCAAGTGCATGACCAGAGGTGGCCAGGGGATGTCAAGAAACCTCAGGTGAATTATTTTATCTCTGCAGAATTGAGTTTTTAGTTTTACAATTTGCTGCGATTGCTTCGAATATTCTTGATAAAATATTTTTAAATATATTTTTAAGTTCCTAATATTTTTATTTTACAAATATGTTTTCTTTTAGGTGTTCTACCTCAAGGGGAATATCAACAATGAAGTCGGTGGTTATCCACCTTCCCAACCACCTCAACAAGAGTATGGACCACCGCCCTCCAGTCCACCTCCGAGCTACGGACCACCTGCATCGAACCCACCTCCTAGCTATGGACCACCACCTCAACAAGAATACGGTCCACCTCCACCATCGAATCCACCTCCAGCTACCTACGGCCCCCCTGCATCAAATAATCCTCCTCCTCCAAGTTCGTCGTATGGACCTCCATCCCGCTACAGCTCGGTGCTAAACTTCCGTACTGGTAACAGCGAACCGTTATCAACGTTTGAGGTGACGAACAACAACCTCAACTTTGCATCGTCCAGCTCGTCGTCATTTAACGCACCGGCTCCGTTTTCCTCAACAAACTCGATTGTATCGAGTCCGAGCTCCTCACAGCAAGAGGACAATTCACTCTCAGGACTCCTCAAGAAACTCTCAGAGAGGTTGAGTGCGTTTCAAACTAGGCATGCCGCAGCGACGTCGTCGTTGAATGGAGGTAGTAGTAGCACCGGGTTATCTACCAGTCTCACAACTAGGAGTACCCTCCAAGACAGCATCACATCCAGACCCGCCTCTCGCTTTATTTTCCCATCAGAGTCCAGAACAATTCCAGTTATAAGGAAACCGTCATCGCCACCGTCACCTCCAAAATCGTCCTCCTCACCTCCTCCTCCACGCTTCTCCTCCAAGTTCAGTGTCCCGGCAGTGTATAAAGCGGTGGAGGTGCCGCTGAACACGGCCAACTCCAGCGACCCCATTGATGCAGTGCCATTCGTTCAAATCTTCCGGGAAACTCTCATGAGAGATGGGAGACGAGGAAACGCCTTAGAATACAGGCGGGCCACTGTATCACCTCCACCCTTAAGTTCGATTACTACTGACGAGGAGGTGGTGGTGACGGAGGCAACCACGCCTACAACAACAACGGAATCAGTTCCAGTGACCACAATTTATAGCATAAAGCAGGAACGAGCCCTGAACAGAGCGGGGACGCCCTCAAGAAGGACAGAGCCACTGTTCGAATACCTCCCGGCGACGTATTTAGGCTACACGTATGTTCTCGATTCGTCAACTCCCACGATTCGGAGTGCGTGAGAAATAAAGAGACAACGCATAGGTGGATCGGGCAACAGTTAAAGCAATAAAATTCAAAAAACGGCACAAAAGATTTAAATAAAAGTAATAAAAAAAATGATCGTGGCCGTTATTGGTGGTTATGAGGTGGGTGAACTGGGTCAGTCGGTTGTTCAGAGTTATTAAATTATTGCGAAATACTACTGCACTACTGTTAAAAGTAAATGTGAGAGACTGAGGAGAGAGATGATATAAATATATTTAAATATAACAAGAGTGGGTTCGCGCAACAGCGATTAAAATCGTTCAGGTATTTGTGACCGTGTCGTGTGTGTGCAACGAGCAATTTTTTAAAAAAGTGCAACGATAAGTTTGTTCTCAAATGGTCATATTTACGTGGTGGTTTACATGTTTACGTGTATTGCGCAAACACCGATTATTATGTGACTGTGTGAGTCTCTGTGAGTGACTTTTTTAAATCGCTTTTTTTATTCGTGCATATTAATCTTTTTTGCCCGTGAGCTTTTTTTCATCGTGATAGTCGTCGGGTGTGGTGTATTGAGATGGTGGATGATGTAGTTCAGATTATCAAAAGCGTACCATATTAAATTTGTGAGAAATAAGGGTCAAATAAATGTAATATGATAAATTTCGATTTTCGACTCTCCTCCAGACTCTCATCCACGCACGATCGCGGATCGCCGTTTTCAAGAGCTTTTGTTTTAAATATGTATGAGAAACTACGCTATAACCGCCCGCTGCTGCTGCGAGACCTTTTCTTTTCATTCATCGTTGTCGCAATTAATTAAAAAGATCCCGTTTACCCCATGCGTGGTTGTAAACCTATCTTGTGAAAACTAACTGAGAACTGAAAGCGAGCCGCATTTTTTTATTGTTGCTTCATTGAAACTGATAATGTAAATTAATCGCACTACTACACTTAAATCTCCTATATGTCTTTGTTGATCCACGTTTTCTTCAAATTTCTCTGTTTTTTGTATATATTTTATAAATAATTTTATTTACAGATCATTTTTATTATTATGTAAAAATCGTTTTTTATACCGTATGTGGGTGTGAATAAAGAGAAGAAGAAAAAACGAAGAAAAAACAATTGAAGTATAACGACTTTTATTAGATCACTTTTGTACTGTACCGAGTACCAATTGACCCCTTTCATTTTTACATAATATGACACTTAATTTAAGTAATTGGGATTTTTACTTAATTTATTGGGCATGTCATACACAAAGATATCAGCGGCTGCTAATTTGTTGTTTTTTATTTTTACTTTATTTTTGCATCAGCGACACCACAATCTCGGATTCCAAACTATAGTGCCAAATTCATCAAGTGTCGTCATTAAATGATATAACGCGCACGTGTGACCACCACTAACTCGTTTTCCTCATACATTTAGAAGGTGTAGTAGTAAGTAACAAGTTAGGAGGAATTTGAACAAAACATTTCGTCTTGGTGTGATTTCCGGGAAGAAGGACGGACAACGACAGTCCGGTTATTTTATTGCTATATGTGCTGAACGGTGATGTATAGTTCGAATTCGAAATTTGGTTCGAGTTTTCGATATTATTCATTCATCCTTCGAAATTGGATCGTCGTACGTCTTTTGCACCATATAAACAAAAATGTCTTTATTTAGTTCGTGTGTTCTCCTTACATCCATTTCAAACGAAAAGACGAACCGGTTTATAGTTGGGCGGCTGATTATTGAGATACTCTTTTACTTACACACATATCGTTGTTAATTTCGTAATATTTTTCCAACGTTTCATTCATTCATTTGTCCTCTTGACAGTTAATAATGCACATATCGCTCGCGCGTTTTATCATCATGATTAGTAACAAAACTTGTGGACGAATTGCTCCAATTTCACAACTTGTTATACATGAAAGATACTGTTTAAAAAACTGTGTGTGTAACACATCGCCATCAAGACAGATTTGTACAAAAAAACGAAGAAAAGGGGAGGGGATGAATGAATGATGGAGTAGTGCCATTTTGTAGTCCATTCAGAGAGTTGACTACTACTTCAGAACCTACTTTATTATAACTTTGATTTTCGAACGGTTAAGATTTTTATTAAAAGAAAAACCGATCTGCATATAACAAATCGAATTCTTTTTGTTTTGCGAGATGGAGAAGTGGATGAAGAGATGAAGAATATTGATGGTCCGACTCTTCTACTGATTAACTGCTTGTAGATTTAAATACACAATATAAACAGTAACTCTATCTATCGCATCCATTGTAGAGAGACATTTTTTTTGATTGATGGGGTCGGTCGGTCATTCTAAAAATTGCAAATCTTTTTGAGGATTACAGATATATTCTGTCTCGTTTGTATTTGATGGAGTGCGAGAGTGTTTAAATACAACTCTTATTATCAGCAGTGATGAATGGAGGCGTTTTTTTCTGATGTATTATATCATTATAAGTTTTTTGTTTATATTAAGGGTGGATTCTTTTTTTGTTTGATCTGTCTTTCTTTGGACACTGCTCACTTCTCTTCTTTTGGTAATCATCTCGTTGACCCGATGTGGTGGTGTTTGCTCATTCTTGTGCGATTGTTAGTAAAAATTTGTTAAAAATTGTTTTGTTTATTGTTAATCGTAATTGATATGTTCTTTTAATCGCAGGTCATATTTTATTTTAACCTCTTCTGCTGTTACTAAATCGTACAGTTTTGTTCTCTTTCTTTTTTTGCACAGGGATTGTTGCGATTGTTAAATAATCGTAATTTCTTTATTATTATTATACGTACGTTTAAAGAAATTTTAACGTGGTGTGGCTTTTCATACTGATGTATGCTCTGCTGCTGATAAATCAAATTTGAAGTTTATTGTTTATAACTCTATATGATATCTAAATAATGGATCAATTTGTACCGTGTGCATACAGTTACAAATCACCGATCAGTTTTTTAAACTATATGCTAATTTAAATCATTAAAGAGGGTTTGCTTTTGCTTTTGCTATTCTTGTTGCGTAATATCTGTATTGTAATACAGAGATATAATTAATACCACCCTCCAAAGGCGTTTGCATAATAAGAAGTTTCTGTTCTGTTGATCACTTGATTAATAAATAATAATATAAAATCCGACGTATTATTCTTTTGTATTTTTTAAGGCTTTAAAAAAATATATAATTCAAGGTCGCACTGATGCAATTATTGATAAAAATCAATTAAGTACAATTATTTAATATGAGGCGATATATTATCTAATGAGTCTAAATAATGAGGTTCCTAAATCATCATATTATTATCGGCCATATAGATTATTTTTTTGTTTTTGACAGACAATTAACAAACAATCCGTCCATAAATTGATTTTGGTATATCTCGTCTCCTCGAGCATTTATTGTGCATTGTTACTACCCGTGCACATTGTTGTATTTGTTTTAAAAACTTATGTAATCTTCACTGCTGTAATTCTATTGTGTGTCTTGTCTTTTCTCTTGTTGTTCTTGGTACACTTATCAATTTAAGAAACTTATGTAGACACCTAGACATTATAATTTTTTTAAATTAATTTTTACTCTGTGTCTGTTCGATTGTTTTCTTTTTTAAACAAGACTCATATTATGCAATGAAACAACTCTCATGAGGGTCTGTTGTCTGTTTTGTTGCTTGTTCGCCTTCTGCCCTTCTGGTGTAGTAACCGTCATCATGTCATGATGAATAAACTACGTATAATTATAACGAGCTCTAAATTACGTGTTTAATTAATTTGTCAAAAAATATTAAAATGTCGAATGTCGTGCTTTTATCATTTTTTAAGAAGATGTTCGACGAAAAGAACCGGTTAGCTCTCTCTGGATTTTGTGTGTTTGTTATTGTGAAGTTGATTTTGAAAACTTTTGCTTTTTAAATATTAGCAAGTGAAGTTTTTCGATTCTGTTTTGGGTATAATTCTTATTTAATTTAAAAGGACTAAAAGGAGGGCGAT
>VYYJ01000925.1:0-40220 GCA_021029165.1 Cyphoderus albinus
GTAATCTCTGTTTTATGTAATCTACGTACTCCTAAATTAAAAAATTTATATTACACAATGAGTATGTTCAGTACACAAAGACAATTTTGAAAAAAAACTGTCACAATCTGACGGTAACCAATTTATAAATAATCATAATTAATTTATCTCCATCTTCCGTATTAAGAGCAGACCTTCTCAAAAAGTCTGCATGCTTTCACTCATGCTTTAATAAACACTGACTTCGTTGAAATACTTTCAATTGACAAGTATTTTGCAGGTATTCTTGTAAAGAAAAAGGTCTCTGGAGAATTTTTCGCTTCTGAATTTTTTTTTCTCGTTGTACTCTGTGTCAAGTTAACTGGCTGGAACACAACTGCAATACTTTCATTTTGTTCTGACGTAATTTTTTTTAAATATCTACTTTGATATGACTGAGAATCTCTTGTTTTCACAATGATCGATAAACAATTGATGAGGTTAATTAAGATATTGAATTATATAATTATTTACATTTCTGTGATTTAGTATGTAGTAATTCAAACTATTTTTGACCCTACTTAAAATTCTTTTGTAGTATACGCAATCGAGGTAAAATGTTCCAAGTATCTACTATTATCTAACTATTTATAGTTAATTATTCACGATTTATAATATAATATATTTATGATAGTGTAGTTTATTGAATGTATTACACATTTCAGAGGAACTTTCGTTGACACTTTGGTCCTTTGGGACCTTCATTGTCTGTCAAAGTTAATTTTAGTTTTAGTTTCAAGATAGAGATTCTCCTAAAAGATTTCCTACAACTTTTAAAACGCTGTGCAACAACATAATTTTAGTGACGAAGATATGTTGAAGAGAGATTAGTCGATTTCAGAATGATTTTCCATCATAATTTATGGAGTATTTTGTTAATGTTTTATTTTGTATGTACAAGCTACAAACCTGCGTAAGCCTTTCCTTATTAAATTGTTACGCGCTTTAAGAGGAAATTACCTACAAAAAATCATAATTAGGAATGAGTGAGCAAATCAAAAGGAGAAAAGGGAAAATCGCGCATGTGAATCATAATGCTTTGTTTTGAGATTAACCAACATACTGCGAGCTTGGAGGTGGTGGTCCATTCTGAATTCCGGTGGGGTCGGGAGCAAATCCGTTCATAAATGGAGGTGGTGCATGTGGCATGGAATAAAACTGGTGGTGGTGGGCCATCCCGGGATTAAAGAGTCTTTGTTGTGAGGGTGGTTGGGAGAGGTAACCCGGGTTCGGATGCTCAATCGTTGTATTGTTTTCAGCATTTAAAGCTTGGGTGTCATACTTGAATCCACTTGGAATGTTAAATGCTGGACTGGAGCCCACCATGTGACCTGGTGGTTTGTGCAGTGCAGACCCGTTCGCCTTGTCCATGTCGTCTACCTGTCTTTGTGGAGATATTTTTGGAGGTGCAGGTGAACCATGGATGATCGGTGGTGATGGAATATATCCAGATCTCCCGTTGCTACCCTCGTTCCCTTTCAACAAGAAATCTTTCATCGGACTACGATCTCGAATAACGTCTGCAGTGGCATTGTTGTTATTTGCTGCTGCTGCAACTGCTGCCGCAGCCGCTGCAGCCTGCTTGTTCATCCCGTTCTTTCCCCGTTTTGGCGGAGGTGGCTGCTCCTCAGGAAGGTCTTTCTGCTTTATAGAATTCTATAAAAAAGGTTAAAAAAAAGATTTTTTATCAGTTTTAACAGAGTACCGGAAAATAGTGTGAATTTTTCATCTTTGTCCTATTCCTAACATGGAAGAAACTAGAAATCAGGAAGTACAAAAAGCAAGGGTTTATCCCATTCATAGCAATACAATGCTTTCTACAGTATGAAACGAAACAACTACATCACATCACTTGCTCTCTGCTCTCGCTTCTCGTACCACACGCACACGACATGCGAGGCAGAGGGTTGAGAATCTCAACTTGAGATTGAGAATTGAGACCGAATGTGTGTGGCACTGTGCCACTTGTGAAACTTTGTCTTGCTTTTCAATGGGGCAATGTGATACATGCCTTAATGGCAAACGCATGGAAAATGTGGTGCGTGCGTGAATGTAAGGACCGACTCTAAAGGGTAAAGTAAGTAAAGGGTTGTCAATGAAATGTTTACCTTATGTAACGTAGTTCCATAATGACGTTTCAAATGTCCACTGCTGGTAAACCACTTATTACAGGCCGTGCAATTATAGGTCTTGGGTCGTTTACACTCTCCGCCTTTCCACCCTTTAGTTTTAGCTGCAACAGAAGCAGCCGAGCCGCCTGGTGTCGTTGCCTCATTTGGAGACTTTTGGGCCGGTGAAGGAGCTAGCGGTGAGCTCATTGAGATCCTTTCTTGCCTGTTATCAGCCGGTTGAGCGGCCATCGGGGTAAAACCCGGACCACTGCTTGGCTGACCAAAGGGTGGTAAACCTCCATGAGTTTGAGCTGACGTTGGTGGGGGAGGCGCCTGTGCTTGAGACGTTGGAGGTGGATAGTCCATGGAGGATTGCTCCGGTGGGAACTGAGGATTATTTCTATCTATGTCGTATACCGATGTAGGGGGTGGGTGATGTGGGGGAGGTTGTCCAGGAGGGTGCTGACCATGCATTGCGTACGCTGGAATACTATGATGTTCACCAAAGCCGGGATGCGGTGGAGGAGGAGGATGATGGCCGTGGGAAAATTGGTGTTCCGGCGGAATTCCATGAGACCATCCATTGCCAAACATTGTTGGCAGTCCGTACGGATTGTGGAAGAAATGTCTGTCTGTGTGAATGGGTGGTTGGTAAACATGAACTTTGTGAGAGTCCAAATCGAGTATTTCTGCAGATTCTCTAATCGCAGCCGCTGTGCTTTGTTCAGTGTTTGGGGGTGGTCTGTGCTGCGGTTCTCCTCCGGGAGGAGGAGGCGGTTGCTGCTGAGAGTGATGATTAGCGTGAGAGAGTGCATTGTGATTTGGCGAGAACATGTGGTTTTGAGCAATCATGATTGGGGCGTGATATGGGGAATGATGAGCTAGATTTCCGTTTATGTGGCTGTTCAGTTCAACAGGTGGTGGTGGTGGCTGGTTGAAAACTGTTACTACTGCTCATTGCTGGTGGTTGACGGTAAGCATGGTCCATGGAATGCTGCTGCTGCTGTTGCTGCTCCTCATTATTTGCTGCGGCATTGCCTCCATACTGGGACACTGGTGGGAACTGACCGTGGTGCGGTTCACTACCGCCGCTATTATTGTTATTTGGGAAGAATCTTTGTTGCTGCTGGCTTGCACTTCCAGCACCACTGCCACTGTTGCCACCACTGCCATCAATGGAATGTGGCGTAGGGGGATGAGAATTCGTGGAACAGCTATTATTGTTATTGTTATTTGGGAAGAATCTTTGTTGCTGCTGGCTTGCACTTCCAGCACCACTGCCACTGTTGCCACCACTGCCATCAATGGAATGTGGCGTAGGGGGATGAGAATTCGTGGAACTGCCACTTGTCGACATGTCAGACATGGAGCTTGGCTCCGATGATAAAGATGAAGCGGACGAGTTGTTGGTATGCGGGGAACTTGAGGGATGGCTCACTACAACACTTTTCTCCGAACTGTTACTGTCTTGATTAGCCCAACGAGTTAATAGATTCTCTTTATGATAACTGAGATGCACTTCGAGAGAGGTGCTGCTTTCAAACATGACTCCACAGTCTTTACAGAAATGGTCCGAAGAATGGGCAAGGTCAGCATGAAGGAAACTAGAGTGAGATGAACCAGATGAAGTTGACGAAGAAGACGACGAAGAAGAGGATGAAGTAGACGAACTAGTGCTTTTCGGCGGTGACGGAGGAGACGGCTGTTGCTGAATTTGCTGATGATGAATTTGTTGCTGAAAATGAAGTTGATGGTGACTGACCGTTGCTGCCATCGCTAGTTTCCATTGGCATTGCTGTTACTTACTTTAGTCCTCCTGCTGCAACCACTTTTGCTGTTGACTCTTGTGACGACTCTGACGATGACGATGAGAGCTGGTCGCTTCGATGTCCTGTTTTAGTAAGGAAAAGCAGGAAAATCATAGATTTTTAATAACACAACAAAAACAAGACAGAATCTGATTATACATGTGTACTTATCATCTTTATTTCATTTTATTCCTCATTTATTTAGGCATTTCCTTAAAAACTTGACGCTTTTTCTTCATTTCATGCATGCCATGCTTTACCAGTCTGTCTGCGCACAACGAGCATCGTAATAGCCTAATAAGTCATACACACATCTAATTCTAAATAGCTATCTACCTACAAACATGCATTTATCTACCAAAGAAACTAATCATCTTCATCGTCCGCATTAACATCACCGTTTTTTACAATTTTCAATAATAGTAATAAAATTCTAGCAGCAGTGGCAATGAATGTGTGCTGTGTGTGTGTGACTGGCCGCCTGACTGATGCCTGCGTGCTAAGTGTATGCAAGAGAAAAATTGTTGATCATCACAAAACACCAAATTTCTTCTTATCTTTGCTTAATTCTCTCTCATTCCATTGTTGCTTACTACAAAGAAAGCTACAGGTGTCTTGTCTCCTATTTCTAAAAAACCAACCTGGCGTGCATGCAACGATGCACACGCATACGATCATCATAAACAACAAATCCACCACTGCCGCTCTATGTTCATGTAGGTATTATAATTTCTTACCTCCATCCACACTAACCACCAACCACCATTAGTTAGTTAGTTATGTTATACTACCCCTTCTTTATACTCATTCTCTTTCGAAGAGACACACAGAGATTTACATACTTCACACTAATTGGCATTTAACCTGAATAATTATCATATAATTGCATGATAGGAAAGACAAACTCTGCCAGACTTCTTCTTACTCAGTCTCACTCCATTTGCTGCAATTCCTTCTCACATCAGAAGCATCAGCAGCAGAGACAGTTGGATTTTTAAATTGAAATGAAATAAATATCAAAAATCTTCCCTGAGCATGCATAGCATTTATTTTATTATTATTATTATCATTATCATTATTTTTCTTTGTACTATGCATTTTATGTATGTATCGAAATAATAACATGATGACCATAACCAAACTGCTATTGTCTGTCTGATCATCCAAGAATTTACATTCTGTTATTGTCGAATACAAAATACTACATACATTTTATTATATCAAATGCCAAGTTCATAATGCCAGACAGAAGCAATCACTAAACATCTTGCAAAGTAAATCATTTAATTTTCTCAGATTAAGTTCCCAATAAACTATGATTGTGTTACCACCACCAGACCCGCAGCAGCAGCAACAGCGTCAGTGGATTTGACTTCGACAATAAAAAGTAACAATAACAATGATATATCAAGATCACGCTGCTGCTGTTCTTATTATTGATGACGATTAAAAGAATCGGTAGGCAGGTAAGTTAAGTTAACCATTCTTCTATCAATTCCCAAAAAAACGACTGAGGACTGACTGGCTGCCCTGAAGCCATCCATCCGTCAGTCATAGTATCATCATCATCTCAAAGGAATTCTGCTAATAGATGCATAAATTTAATACTTGTTGTGACTCATGCATGCAATAAGCATGTTGCATGAATTTTAAATGCTACTTGTGATATCAAATTTATTTACGTGCATTCATCATAATCATCCGCATGCACATATGAAATCACAAACCATCATCGCCATCAAACCTAACTTTTGTACTAGAAACCCGTATCTCGGTATTTAAAATAATAGTCTTTAGTCTTTACATTTCTCGAAATCAAGCCAAGTGGTGTCATGTCATTTTTTATTATTCTCATGTTATGCTGACACTCTATCGCACCTACCCCTTTGTTTGAGACCAACTTCTTTTTTATTTCCAGATTCACCTGCCACCGCGGTCCACCAGTCTGCCAACCCCTTTTAAAATCTTTTACCGTCATTAAGGGTCAAACACAGGCTAAGCAATTCAGATCACCTAGAAAGTTACATCAGTGCAATTGGTTGCTTGCAATAATATTTAATAGTGATAATAATAATCTAGCATAAAAAACTGACTTAGAGCAGTAAATGATTTAGAGCGCACAGCACTCACAATCATTTTTACATCACCGATTATTATCTTCATTGTAATCATCATCAACAAGAAAATATAATAAGAACAAATCTTCCATAAAAGTTTGCCTCAACTGTGAAATTCGGCTAGAGACGGCTCCACCATAATCGAAATTCAGTAGAAACTTTTAATTATTATTGAGGAATACCTGTATAGAGATTTTTTTCATGATGATGACCGTCATTCGTTTTACTTATCATATCATCGCCATCATCATCATCATCATCAATTTCATTTTCTGAAATATTATTGATACGTAGCTTTTTACCTCTCGTAAAATACAAGTTCAGTTACACTTCATGCTAGACTTAAGCACAGTTTTAAGTCTGGGAGAATTATTACACGTTTCTATTTCATTTTTGGTGCATTGGTCAATTCTAGAAATCATAGGATCGTTTTAAAGCAGTTATTAAGTTCCAAGAATCGACAAAACAGAAATTCTTCCTCGGTTGCCTATTGAACTCTGCCTTAATAACATTATAAAGAGATTTGGAGGAATTTGAGAGAGAGACAAGTCTCCTTTCTCTCACACACAGAGATACTTATAAAAACGCTTGCTTTTGCTATATACGCCCCAAGGCATTTTCTCAAGAAGAGCCTGTTGTAAGTTGTTGGAGCCAAATTGAGGTTAGAGTGGCAGACAGGCAGTTCTGGCGAAAGAGTCGGATGGATAGGTAGGCACTAAACAAGTAGACTTAATAAGGAAAATGAAAATAATACACCACCATCACCACCTCTCTTTCTGTGACCACTTGTGCGTAGAACTACGTGCAACGTACGGACATCAGCAGAAAGAGTGCTGATGCTGATGATAATGATGATGTCGTCTGTGTGGATTATGTACCTAATAACAATGAAGAAATGCGTATGAACACAAGAGGAGAGAAAAAACAGGAGACTTATTCTTTTCGCTCAAGCAGAGAAAGAGGAGACTTCACACTGCAGCACACAACAAAACAAGCAATGAAAAGTGCTCACAGTTCTTTCAACTTCATTGGAAAATGTAATTTCCTACAGTTATTACCGACCAGTTGTAGTTCAAACTTCAAGTCCAAGGTAGAGGAAATTGTGCTATCTTATTGCTTGTGTCACGTAAGTACAATACAGGGAGCTTGTAAGGACCAAGGAATCTCTTCTTCATAAAATGTGTGTACTTTGCCCCTGAAAAATAGGCACCACATGGGATAAGAAGGTATTTACGTCCATAGTTGGCCGAAGCAGCTTATGCCTGCGCCTGTTGCAAGAGGAGATGTGCAGTACCCACTGGTACGCGAGTGCTCCTCCTCTTTCAAGAATTCCCTTTGTTCTCTTCTTTTCATTTCGCCAGGCTCTATTCTTCTAAACCTTCCGTAAAGAACAGAGAGACTTAATAGATAAATCCACGCAGAACGCAAAGCTGTTATTTTCCAGTAAATGTAATATCGATGCTAGCTCAAACTTTTATAATATTATTACGCTTTTATCTTTGCTTTCCCAATTTGGTAGCTTCTGCACTGGCTTCGTGAAATGAAAAGGGACCAGGCAGATGAGATAATAAGCAACTTGCGTAAGTGATTTCTAATGACTGTTTTGGTAAATTTATCGTGACAGTAAATTACCACTTATTTCATGAACAAAATATTTTCACTCCGCACCTTTGCATACTTTCTTGGGGAATGTTGCATGATATGCATTGTTCTCTAGTTTAGGTACATTCCATTCCAATCATTTTACTCAACGTTACATTATTTCCACTAATTGCATGCAAATATTTGAAATGAAAAATGCTTGAAAAAAAATGCTTTCATCATATTCCGGTTCTCCGGCTCTTTTAATTTTGTGTGATTGTGATGTGATACGAAACGCTCCATGATCATGATGGTGCAATAAGAAAGCTGGAGTTCCCATCAGTTTTGCACTGCTGCATGATGATCATGATTACATTTGGCTTATTTTAACAAAACATGAAATCAAAAGTCATGCATCGTTTGATGCTTATTTGTTCCTGCTGTTTCTCTCTGTTATTTCATTTGGTATGGAATTCGAAATGCCAATCATGACGAGTGTCACTCACACAACACAAAACAGAAAAAGACAAGATCTTGGAATGAACGATAGCAAGAGGAAGAAGTTTAAAGCATGTAACAATAATAACAAACAAGAAAAAAGGATCTCTCTTCGCATGAGAAAAAAGCAATGGTAATAACAGAACCAGATCATCATCGTCATCATCAGTTGTTTGTTGTGTGTGTTGCTCTGCCCTTTTTCCAGGAGACATTCATACATATGTTTTCCCAAAAAACCGTGAATTCGACAAGCTGCCTTTGATGGTTAATGCATAGATGTTTGCAGGCACAAAGTCAAGCTACCGCAAGAGAAAGGAAGAAAAGACATCAGTCAGCATCAGTGAATGTGTACCACAGAAAACAAAGTCAAAGTGGCAACAAAATCCAGTCCAGCTCAACTCGGGCTTACATTGGAATATGTATGTACTTTTTGTGGAAAAGATTGTAGAAAAAAATTGGAGAAGTGAGTGAAATGAAAGAGGAGTATAATAGTAGTCAAGTAGTCACTCACTTTCTCACACGTTTTGAATGCTTGCATTTGAGAACAATGTGTACATTGTAACGACAGTGAAGTGAAGGAAGTTCTTTCGAAAGAAACGAAAACGACTCGAAAACTGCAATGTCAAGAGAAGAGAGATGAGGATGATGAGACACATATTATTATTATAGGGAGAAAACGACGGACGACACTGACGACACTCCACAATACAATGCATTCCAAATTGATGTTTGTGTGATGTGCTGTTGTTGTTTGTGCGTACCAGGATAAAGCGGGAGCAGAAAGTTACTATTGCATTATTGCATGCTCCTCGCATTGTCTCTCTCTTCTCTTGCTTTTCGTCATTCCTTTTTACTTGCCCATTTTTTCTATTTGTTACTTCTGCTTCTTGTGATCCCTTTGAGTGGTCTCTTCTTTCTAAATGCGATGGATGTGTAATTCACAGTTCCGGAATTTTAATATTGTTGGTCGACAGCCATCAAGATGAATTTTACTGTCCGTTTCTTCTTTTCTTTCTCTTTCTCGTCTCTCTACATTCTATTAACTATTGACTACTTCACTGGCTCTGGATTTCAATAAGGAATGTGGCATGTGGCTTTTTCCTACATGCCTTCACTTTTCCTATTTCAAAACTCAAAGTTCAGACGTGTACCACCAACGCATCTCTTTCTGCAGAAGTTAACAAGTTTCCAAAGACAAGATGTTTTGTATATTTCCTTTGCTCTATCATTCTCGCGCAGTAACTCTTTTTACGTTTTTTCATTGCTCTCTGTACAATACAATGTGAGACAAGATTTTCAAAATTACATTTACCTCATGTTTATGTTTCTCTGCCCCACTAATTTCTAGCATTTGAAATCTGCACGTCAATAGCACATTTCGATACAGGACATTTCATGACTCGATCTACACAAATTGGAGTAAATACGTTTCTTATTTGTGGAGACGTACGACTGCGGAGGCGGATAGGTGACGTTGTACTGACATTCAATGTTTGTTCGAGAAGTGAAAGGATTTTTCAATTTAGACAGTTGTAAAAGGCATCAAGGAAAAAACAGAGTGATTTTGACAAATGACAGGAGTATTTTTATTTAATTTGATTACATAAAGATGCCAGCGAACCGCACGGATTTTTTATTCACCAAGTCTATTTCCTTCGTAGACAAATTTGGTATAATTTTTCGATTATAACAAGATGAAATTTTATCTTTAGTTAGTACTTACTTACTACCCAGTGTACAAACATCATCTTACTTTTTAAACTCCTCGTGTCTTAATGGAAATCATTGCAGATCATAATGTGAATGTGAACTCTGCTTACGCTTCATATTTTATTATACGCATTAATGTAATCGTGCGTTGCATGTAATACATATTATATATTGATGATTGATGTCCAAACATCGTGTCAGGATTTTAATGCATGAAAAAGTAAAACATCTCTCTTCTTTCCCCTGAACTGAACTCACACACTCACTCACCCAGCCCAGTGATGGGTTACGCTCATCATGAAGAGTATGAGACTGAGACTCATGAGAAAATCTGCATCATCACCACCATGTAATCCAACACCACCTTTTTATTTGGACTAATAACAATTACGCTCATTTCACTTGCTTGGATCATCTCCTATCATTCTCATTCCCATATACCAGTTTTACAATAAAACCGGATGCATGGGCTCAAAATTGAAAGGTTGAGTTGATATTGAAGTAGTAAAGTAAAATGAAATTTAATATTTTTCATTTGATCAACTACTACAGCCCGAGCAGTGGACCCCTACTTATCATAACAATAACCTGTAATTTGTGTTTTAAAAATTATTGTCAAGAAAGAGAAAAACGATAATAAATGGTGATCAAAAAATTTCAGTTAATATTTATATTATGCGTTATGTATTCACGGAACATATAAATTTTATTTGTATGTCAATCCATGTCTGTATCTTTGCTCAATCTGACCTGAAAATATAAGGACTTTGTACGAAATAAAATCATTAATCAATCCAGTAACAACATCCCCGCATTGGGCCCGCAACCATTTTACACGATGCGATGCGAAACATGCTAAAAGAGCTCAACAGCAGGGAACTCTGGCGGTGGCGACGCCGGCAGAGACACAGCTTTTTTTACTCTTTGTTCATCCTCCGGTCGACGCATCAAAGTCGCTTTCTAAACAAAAGCTGAGACAGAGTTCACTCAATTTCAGTTCACTCCGCAAAAATAAACGGAAGAGTGGAAATGCGAGTGGAATCATACCGTCACATTTATTACCACTGCCATAAATACCAAAGTGGTCATATTGCATTTATTCTCTGAGAGAGAAAAATCCTACATTTCAAAGGTTTTAAAGACAAAAGTTCACGCAATGCATGAATTAAATTGCTGCTGCTGATGCTTCTGGCTGGCCGTGAAAAGTGGAAACAAAAAGTTGATTGAATCGCATCATTACTCTGAAACAGTCATGCATATTGTACCGTGACGTCGTCGTCGACGTCGTGTGTCTTCCATATTATTAAAGAGAAGAGCTGTAAAATGTAGGCATGAAGGTTACTAAATTCAACAATAATCACCAGAAAGCTTTGCTGAAGTAATGGAGTAATAGTCAGTGATAGGGCATCAAGAAAAAACAAGACACTTTGTATAAACGACCGAGCTGAGAGACTGATTGAAGTATCGAAGAGAAAGGGTTCACAACAATAATTCAAGTAGCGAGCTCCCACTATTTATCTAAGTTTGCATGTATGTGTCCACGTAAATCTCCACGTAGCTCGCATAATAATAATGCATGCCTTCACCAACTTGTTAGTTTCCCATGCTGTGTGTGTGTCTTCTATACAATATAAAACTACTGAATCAAGAAGCTAGTTCCATCTTTCTTTCACAAACTTCAAGTCTCTTTCGCTTGGGTGATTTGTTCGGCACTCTTTCAGGATTATTGAAACTTGAGACACTCATAAAAGGGAATAAAAATAAATGGCTCCATAATATTGATAAGAAGTGTGTGTTGTTTCTCACAAGTTGGAAGGAACGAAGAAGAAAAAGAAAATGCTCCTTACTTTACCATTTAAACTGAACTCATTGCTTTGCTTAAACTATTCTCTGGAGCACTTGTTCGTAAAAGTGTGTTCGTGTAAGCGTATTATTTCCAAGTGCATCAGTTAAGCTATAAATCTACAGGGCCATTTACGGTAGTCAAATGAGGCTATTAGTAAAAAGAAGTCAAGGGATAAGTAAATAAAATGCTCACAAAAAGCAATATTGTATTGGTTTCGTAGTCTGACTGGTTGTAAAATATTGTCAATTTACAGTGAATGCGTGAGTTGACTTGAGCCGAACGGTATGAATGAAGTGACTGTTTAAATGCTATGTTATTATGCTAACAAATTTATTGCAACATAATTTTACAATGGCAATAATGGTCGTAATGATAATGATGATGGAAACATTTAACTTTTCTTCAATGCTTTCACAAAAATATTACCGATCAATTTTACCGCTAGGCGCTACTGAAGTTTAAGCATGGATACATCGGCATGTCACTTATCAAGGTTGACAGAATTTCCCTTTCAAAATATAAATGTTGTCTTGATGAAACAATTATTCTCAACCTTCGGCAAAAAAGTAACGTGTCAATTTTGGCTTAATAATAAGCATCTAGAATATTTATCATAGCACGTCTAAAATGACGTATAAAATGCTAATAAACGGTTGTGCTTGGCTAATTGCCACCTTTGTCATATTTCTCTATCTTAGACTTAATTGTAGTAGCGAATTAATTTAATAGTAACTTCTTACCCAACAAAAGCTTGTTTGCTGCACAATCTCCCTTGACGCATATTTCAGAAAAGCACCGCAGATTTTTGTATTCGCACAGTTTAGAAGAGGAACTAAAGATTTGCTCAGTTGAGTTTAAATTTAATTCTTTTAATTCAAAAGTCAGTTCAAGGTACGATATTTTTTTCGGAATAAAAATTAACACAAATATCACATAAACACAATTCTTGAAAATAATTTTTAAGCACAACAAAAATTCACTTGTACATCATAAAATTTCTTGAGTAGAGTTGTTGTAAGTACTAGAGAATATTATCACATTATGATTTTCAATCCATAAGTAGTTAATCTCAAATATTATTATTATTATAGGTCATTACAGATTAGATACTTGCTGTTGAGCAAAATGAGTGTTAGTAGATGAACTTGACTAATACCAAGAATTTGATCAAAGTTCGAAGTTAATCCATTCGTGCAATCCAGTTACTACATTACTATAGTTTGATGATGTTTCAGTTGATTTCATAATATTCAGACGATCACGCACTTTCTCAGTCTAGTTAGATAAGATAACAAAGAAAGAGTTAAATCGCTCCAGATGCACGACCACAAGAACAAATGAAGTGAGATTCATGCAGAATTTTTCAGTGATAAGAACTTAAACTGCTGTGATTTTTGATAGCTTTGTTTGTCGCTTCGCTAGAACAAAGACTATTTACATGTAACACTTTTCACTCTCTTTTATTCTAAGGATGATGATTATTAAAGAGTAACAGTAGCGTGTCTTCTTTATCTCTGAGAGGTCTCTTTTAGCACTTGAATAGTTGTTTTAAAAAATGACTTCTTCACAAGCGAGCTTACATGAGTAAATGATGTTATGATGATATGGTGATCGCGCGAACAAAGAGTCTCGTGGAGTTGTCGTGAGTGACGTGTGTGCGGTCGGTGCGAAAGCAGCACTACACAAGCAGTAGCAAGGGATATTATCTATGTATCCCTCTTTTTTACGGACACTTTTTGTCCGCTCAGAACAGTGTTCTGCTCTGCTGTTGTGTGCCTGTGTTGAAGCCGTTTACGGAGGATCGGATGAAAGTGGTGAAGTGAGTGAAAGAGTTAAAGGCTTTTTTCCCTTGTTGCTTGCTGCTTTGCTCTCCTCATTCAACTCTCTTCTTTACTTGCTCTTTTGTGATTCACGAACAACCACTACCACCAGTTTTTTGGAGCAATACCATCCTATCACCCAGTAAAGTCAGTCAGGGAGAGTTTTTTATGCGGTGCTCCTCTTCTCTTCTTGCTCCTCTCTCAGACACTCCAACCAATCTGTCCATGTGTGCATGAATCGCTTTTTCATGATTTTCTCAGCTCACAAGAATCAAGGAATGATTGTGCACTTTATTTTACATTCAGCAGCTATTTTTTACTCGAAAACCTGAGCAGATCACCTCCATTCACTACTTTTTTCATCATCACACTACTACTACTACGGACGGGAAATTTTCACCACCGCCATCCAACACGTTGCCTACAGCTTGTCTTTTTTACGTCCCTCTGATACTATTTATTGGGAGATTGTGACTCACTTTTTATTTTATCTTTATCGGAGGTAGTTTCCTATAAAACTGGTGTCTCTCCACCTTTTCGTGGCAAAACAATTTGTTGCTACTGATAATAATAATATAATACGGTATTATTAGCATAACATGTTTCTCTCTATAAACATGTAAAACAACCTCCTGTAACTACTTGCCCATTTTTATTATTACTCAGCAATTTCTTTCGTATGTATACATTAAAGGGAAAATTGCACCCTTTTCCCCGCTTCTCTTATCCTATCGTTTTCCCCAAAATAACCCTGGAAAATTGTCCGACCATAAAATATGACTGGCTAAAAAGGCTATTTAACTGGGGAAGAGGAAGAGAGAAAAAAAGTGGAAAGTACCACCAACAAATTCACACCGATAAGGAATAAAATGTGACATGTGCTAAATGTTGGTTACTACTACTGCCATTAGCAGAACAATATTATATTATGCAGCAGTTGTAGTCAGTCGTGTTTTTCTGTCAATGATGGCAAAGTAAAAATAGCGGAGATTCTCACTGCCGCTCACAACATCACACTCGCTTTCTGCTTCCAGCACTCACTGACTGGAGTTCGTTTCGAGTAGTCTTCTTGCAACTGTGGCATACAAATAATGTGATCTAGCAGCCTTTATTATTATTATTATCATTATCACTAAAAACGAAATGTCTGCTCTTGAGATTTTTTATGTATATTATGATGTTTACTCGAGAGATGTGCACACATGCGACTACACGAAGAAGTAAAAAAAGAGGAAGAGAAGATAGTTTATTTATTAGACTCACAACGACAAATTTTATTTACCAGATAAAGACGACGGTGAAGAGAGCTACTTTGCTTTCTTGTTACCTTCAGGGCTCTCTTCTTCTCCTAACCGAGTACTTAGACTGCTGCCGCTTACTGCTTCTTCGCACTACAACAAACCATATCATCCACATTTACCACATCTTTTGCTTCTTGTGCATCCAGCACTCTCGGATACTCTTTTGGCAGTTATGTTTATGTTATGTAGCGAATAAGTAAGCAGCAGTAAAGTCATTTTCTCTCTTTCTTTTCGATTTAGATGGTATACTTAAACAATGGCACACAGAGATTGCATGGCCATGTTTATGTGTGTTATGACTATTACATAGTTTTCAAGAAGGGCATAATGCGGAAAATAAATGTATTTCTGTAATATCCAGACTATGAAAGAAACGCTTTCAATATGTGAAATGTACATAACTTCATAATAAGTAACGAGCAACCTACCTAATGCTGGATGGATGGAGAACTCTTCGTCATCGCGAGACTGTCTTGTTTCACTCTTGAGGAATGCAAGGAAGATGAGCTTTGTTAGTATTGCATTATTGCTGCTCCTCTAGCTGACACTTCCATCAACAAAACAACTGCTAATGCTATTCAGCTAACTAGTCAACGGAAAGAGGTAAAACTCTGTAACTCACTGCACTATTTAGACACATGCCTATGTACATACATAAGTCCACGTATTTACAGTTTACAGCACTACAATATAATCTAAAGTAATAGAATAGGTACCCAGTACCCGATGAAGGAGACGAATCAAAGCTGAAAAGAAAAAAACGTACAGGGAAGAGTCTGCCTGCGACGATCGTAATAATACTAATGGCAATAGATTTGACGATATGTGAAGTGAAGGAAGGCCAAATCGAACCCCCTTTTTCCACCGTTGTGTTATGTTGTGTCCTCCTATGATTCTTCCATTCTTCTCTCACTTTTTCTGTGTCCATCCGCCGCTTTTTCACGTCGCATAAATGTGCCATGTATGAACATACTTGGAAAAAATTGTATAAAAGCAGTGCAGTCAACCTTGGGAGAATCACGGAACTACTGAAAGCGTGTAATATGCACACACACGCACGAAAACAGTGTAACACTGATCGGTACCACTATCACTAGAGGATATATTTTTTTGAGCATAAAAGATTTAGAAAATGTAGGTTTCCTTCGTCGATGATGGTTTACATGGTGTCTAAGTACCCCCTAGGCAAAGCCGTTAGAAGTTGTAAACATTTTGCTCTATTGCTTTTTTCAGCTTGCTTTAACTCGTCTGCAAGCAACTCAGCTCAAGCTTAATGTTATATCATGATGATGACGATGATGCTCTGTTTCTCTCTTCTTTTCTGTCATGTCGTCGTCGTCGTCGTCGAGAGAGAGAGAGAGAAAGAAATTTCTTTAGTCCGATTTTATACATAGTTTACAAGTCGCATTGTAGTAACGTGCATAGAAGACAAGCAACAATCGCATACTCCAAGTACCTTATCTCACCTTGATGCTGCTTTAAAATCTGGAGGCTGATGCTTCTGTCTGAATCGGCGATGATAAAAAATAAGTCCGCTTACAGTGCAATAGGTGTATGCATGTACCTGGCTGGTACCGCCATTCAACTTACTTGAAAAGTATTCAATAAAAAATATCATCGCTATAAATAGTGTTCCACTGAAGAGCCAAAGAAATTGAAGCGTTGACTGACTGGTGCTCACGTTGTATTCAGCGTTCCTGGAGCAATGCATGCACTTTCCACAGGGACCTGCGATGACAATTGCTTCAAATACTCAAACAATTTCTCAAACAGAACACAAAGCACGGATTCAGAATGATAAGCGTTTTAGCAAGAGAAAATGTTTCTTTTTTTAAAAGCACGCTAAGAAATTTCTGTCCACGTTAGAAACATGTAGATTATTTGTTTTTTAATGCTACTTATTTATAATGAAGTGCATAAGCACTAGTAACTTACTATATTTAAAGCTAGTAGCTTTATGTCCATACATTCTTTAAAGTAAGGTTTACTTCTGTGAGGAGAAGAAAAGAAGAAAGGAAGAATTACATATGCAAAAGTTAAAAGAAAGGTAAATATCTTGTTTTACATTTTATTTATGCATCGCTGCAGGCACATGTAGGCTTGTAGGCGTATGTATCAAGGAGATCCGCAAAGAACAACGAACATACGTGCCGAATTTACGACTGCACAATTTATGTTATTGGGCCCTGCGTTTTTGTAGAGGCATCTTCTTGGTATGCAAATTTCAGCTGGAAAATCTTTCCTTTGCTTATGTCACCTGATATCTTATCAGCAGGTACATACATTCATTCAATCTTCCATGAATCGCATAAACTCAGGTTGATTGCTGCTTGCGTGTGTTTTTTGTACCATGCCATATCGTTTTATAGGGAAGAATGGATTTATCGGACACCTTGCACACAGTTCTTCTTATCTTATCCTTTGTTGTTACCAATGAAGGAGAAATGAGAAATAAAGAGAAGCGTCATGTCATTGTACCGTAAGTAACGTTATTCTTGATGATGTCATGAAATAGTAAATGCTCATCTGTAAGAAAAGTATAATAAGACGATGATGATGACACGGATAAGAGGAATTTCGTTTTATGGAGACACATAAATAAAGATGAAAGGCTACAATTATCAAATTTTTCGGAAGCCAAAACATGTTGTTCTTACTTCCACTGAAATCCACTTGTATTTTATTTAGGCGCGTGTCCGTCCACGCAAAACTCCTTCCTTCTTCAGGGCGATCAAAGCAAGAGGAAAAACAAGAGCAGCTTTTATAATTTTATTGCTCACTTAACAAATATTATGCATTGAAATTTTCCTTCTCCGTAGAGCCTATCCCAATCCACCCCAATTGCCAGGAGCAGAGAAGAAGAATTACGGAACTTTTTACAGACAATGCTTTTGTTGTTCTCTCGATCTGTAAAGTAGCGAAATGATCTTTTAAGAGCATTTTCCTAGAAATCAGTAACACCGGCAGCAGCAGGAGCAAGAGCAAGACGACGACGACATCAAGTCGACGTCGTACTGTTCACTTCTCCAAGAAACAATGCCACAGTGGAGTCTAGATAGGGAGAAATAAGAACCATTTCGTTTTATGATTTCATCCAATGTGAACACGAACGAATGCTTGAGCCAAGCAGTAAAAAGAAAAAAGAGTTATAAAGTGGTAGCTGACAATTGTCACACGGTTCTTGCAATCCAGTCAATTGCTACCACCATACTTTTTTACGCTCTTTTCTTCAACCTACATCAAGCCTAGCACTATGACTGACAGGTTACTGCTGATCTGATATCTTATTGTAAAAACGTTTTCAAATTTATGGCGCAAGAAAGTCATGTCAAGACTGCTACTTTTTACAAGTAACGTAGCTCACCTATTTCTTCAAGTCTCGTCATCATCGTCAATTCGGAGATCACTTAACCAGCAGCACTTGTAGTTGGTAGTCATTTTTACAGACAAATATGCTCGTATAATAAAATCGGTAAATAAAAAACACATTGCTTTCCGCATATGAACAGTCACATCCTGATTTACGCGGTGGAGGAAGAGCGAAGATGAGGACAAGAATGACTTGGCAGAACAAAGTGAAATGAGAGAGAGAATGTTTATAATGAAGCAATAAAGTACGAATATTGTGGAACACTTTTACAACCCTTGTAAGTTGTAAGTAAATATGTGCTTTCAGTATTTTCCGTACTTACTTATTTCATCGCTCATGGTGAACAACTTTAGAAGGAAAGGGATGAATCTTGGATAGTAATGGTAATGTGTTGCTAATAAAGAAAAACACTCTTGAGGAAACTCATTGCTTACTGAAAGAAAAGAAGCCCGGTGGCAAAAACCATTTCGTATTAACTTCGTCTCCATAAATGTTACACCAAGCTGTGGATCATTTTTCAAAATTTTTAAATGTTTCCTGTTTTCATTTTATGTACTTCTTTGTTCATTTTTCTTACAATAGGGCTATTACTGAATGCTGTTTTGTCTTGTTACTTAAAGTCGATAGAAAGTGGCGATTCTAAAGTTCAAAAAATATTACCCAGTTTGATATTACTGACTGATATAAGTAATAAAATAAAAATATGCAAAAGTGGAACTTGATCCATCCATTGTATTTCATTGTAACATAAAGTATTTAAAACATGCCATTTATACATTTTATGCTTAAAATTTTAGTTCTTTAGTAGATTAGAAAGCAAGATGCAATGTTTTTCCATTCCAACTAAAAATCATCGTGATATGATCACCATTATCATCGTCAAGAAGAAGATCTTTGCAGCTACCATCAAACAACAGCAGCACAAACATTCTGCTCATATCATCATTTCTTCATTTTCATCCGTGGCTGTCTTGAGTAGTCAAG
Organism: Cyphoderus albinus; assembly: GCA_021029165.1. Lineage (NCBI taxonomy): Eukaryota > Metazoa > Arthropoda > Collembola > Entomobryomorpha > Paronellidae > Cyphoderus > Cyphoderus albinus. The sequence continues at coordinate 19,165 of VYYJ01000925.1, forward strand.
CTAGTCTCGGTTGGCCTAGCCATGCATCATGAAGAAGAGACTCCACATCAACAACAACACGAAGTTTTCCTTAATTATATAGGGAAGTTGAAGTTTTTTTTTCAAACAGCATGCATCTTCGTCTCGTCACCACCGTATGAGAAGAACGCAGAACCTTAGACAACCTTCAACAACTCTTCTCAAAGCTCTCTTCAACTCAACATCAACAGCAGCTTGCTGGTTAACAAAAAAAGTTTCTTTGGCTCTTCTCCACCGCATCACATCACATCTCTTGCTTTTTCTTTACTCTCGCGTGGTTGGCAATGGTAATGGTAGTGAGTGGTGGTGCTGCTGCTGTGGCTGCTAGGATCTGATGAGTTGCGTGAACTACCTACCAACCCCTGAAAGAAAAATAGGATGAAGATCATCCCTTTGCTGCGTCTTATGCGTATTTTCTTGTTTACTTGCTTTGCTGGCCTAGCATGACATAAAAATTGTACATTAGAACATTTTATACGGCAGCTTTTCCTTTTAACATAACACAATTTTCTGGTAACCTTTACAATTATGTAGACTTATTTGATAAAATGCATATTATTTGACCAACTTACACAAACACTTTTTTCGTCCATCTGAAAGTAAATAATACAAGCAGGAAAGCAGATTATTTGATATATCTGCTACCAGATCAAATTCGTTACTTAAAAATTGTCTGCAAAGATAAAAATAATCCTTACTTAAGGCAAGGGGAGAAAAATAATGCGTGAAGCATTATGATTACGCTTGCAAAGTTTTAAATCTTCTGTTGGTAATGTTCTTTCAGGATACGGACAGTATGTTGAAATTTGAAATATTTACTTAATATAATACACACACAATATTCAGTCCATAGACAGCCAGTTCCGTGAAATGGTCCCTTTGAAAAAAAATCTCCAGTGGACTGTGCGAAGTTTTTAATAATATAAATAACAGAATAATGTGTACGTATGCCATTTGCAGGAAAGTACCACTTTGCTCGTTACACTTACTTTAGGCTACTCTGCTACAGTTTACTTTACAGAGGGTACCCTTAAATAAGAGTTGATGTGATGTGTTGTTGTGGTAGGAATCCTACCGTAGGATGTGCTTTTTGAAGGACAGGGTAGCGTTGTAGTTTTGTAGCACTCGCCTGCATTTCACATTACGAAAAATTATGGAAGATTGGAAGGGAACCAAAGCTATAACCACTTTATGTGTGTAGGTAGCTCGGATTCTGGTTTGGTCGAGTTATCACAATTACGGAGGGAAGGTCCGAAGTGAGTGAAGGCTCGCGTTACTTCATTTCATTTAGCTGGCAAAGCTGCCTTCCTTGCCACTGTTGCAAGAACCCCTCAAAGGAGGAGAAAGAGAGAAGGCTCTCGCTACAATCTTATTTTGCATTATTGTGTTACTTAAAGAGACCTGAAATGGAGGATTCTCGGCAATGTTGTCTTATATAAGTGTACACAATTATAAATTTGAGCGGACACAGACACAAAGCATACCTGAGAAGGTACATAATAGCTTTACATACATACAAATATATACGAGTTTTGGTAACTAACCTAACCGAACCAAAACGAAGCTGTCTCAGAGTAATGAAAAAATGTAAGGACACATTAGAATCAACGCCTGTTATTATTATTTATTATCGACAGAATAATAATTACCTATAAAGAAACAACTCATCAGTTAATTTTCTGAGTTATTCAAGCGAATGAAAGAAGCCCTTGGAATTTTGATTCAAGCAGTTGCAATCTGCTTCGGGCTATACTAAATTGTAAACGAAAATGTGTTCGCATCAAATCTGATGACTGATGAATAAAAATTATCATTTGGTTTCGTGTGAATGAAATGAAAGATGAAAAAGGGTTGCAAAGCAGAGGCAGAGCTGTGGTTGTAAATATTGAAGGGTTCGCTTATGTTTGTCTCGACTCTAGATTGATCCACATTTTCTGAGACATTGTTAATCATAATAACCAAATTACAATTCGCCGTTGTAAAAAGTATACATTAAAGGCCCATTATACAATGTCATAATAGGTACATTACATTATTTCTTTCATTGCTTTAACACTTGCATGAACTCAATTTATGTGATTTTCTATAACCGCTTTTGTAATTCCAATGAATTATTCCAAACCAGGTTATTACGTCAAGAGTAGATGTGTCCAATTTGAGAAATTATTTCTAATGAACTTTTAGCCCTTAAATTTTTTAAAGCTGTCTCAGTGTTTCTTGTGAGAGTTTTGGTTACAAGAGGAATTGTGTGTGATCTTCACCTTTCTCTTGATAACTGATCATAAAAAAAAATATTTCCTTTTTGTAAAGACAAAGAAAGTCAGGGTGAAGCTTATGGAATCATTGCGAGTTGGCTCATGATTTTGTCAGTAAAGACGGTAATGTACGCATTGGTGCACACGTATGATTGCTTGCTTGTATTGGCACACGGATCATCAGGAAATCAGTTTAAAATTCCAGGCTGCACTTACCTAATCCAATGGAAGTTCTTCTCTACCAATATTTTTGCCATCCAATGGAAAAGTAACATCTTTACTTACTTCACTTATTTACTGGCATCTCAACTCCCGTTCTACGGAATATAAAATATAATATAATGTACCGAAAATTATTTTATGCAGTCATATCTCACCGAGTGTGGAGCACTTTTCTATAGAAGTAAAATGTACATATGCATGCACACAATGATGCTCACTCATGATCATGATTATCATCGTCATCATCCAAAATTCATCTGGAAGTAGACACACGTAAAGATCGAGACTTAAAGAAAAAGGGAGCAAGGAAGGGAAAAGCAGTTGGAAATTCGAATGCTGCTCACCAACCACCACCAAACGCAAGAATAAGAAGAGTACACGGAGCCAGGGTGGAAAAAGACGACGAAACGACCCTAATGCAAAACCAAACACCCGAAAATTCAGCTCATTCAAGCAAGGAAGCAAGTAAAGTAAGCATGTTGGATGGTTGCCTCTTTCGTCTTCCTTCTTCATCTTTTTAGTCGTTGTCGTTGTCTCCTCCACTAAATGCATACATTTTTAGGAATCTTCTGTGTCTTCATGCCCGAATACTTTATACCTTGGCTGTGTGTGCACACTGTTTATGCATGTACACACGCTATTACTTATGTATATTTTCATGTATGTATGCACATGTGATGATGGTGAGAAGAAAAGCAGAAGTGAAAAAAAGGACCAACGAAAGAAAAAATCTTTCAATATAACAACTAACTGAATCCATTGAACTGAGAGTAAAACATTCGATGGCTTCTATTACCACTCACTCAGAGCTCTTCACCAAAGGCGAAAGGAATTCTACTAAGCTAAGAGTACATTTCCATTTTTTTACTTTTTATTTTTTTACACTACACACATTTTTTCAGACTGGAACAAGAATTTTTAAGAGAAAAATAACTTTAGCTACAATGTTAGCTGAGAAATAGAGATGATTTGACAGTCAGTCAGTCACTCCGTTAGAGCTGGAAAATAACCGACTGACTGACTGCCATGAATTCACAAGCAAATAACGAGCAAGGTAAAAATGACAGGAACGAGAAAAAAGTGCATTACTATTTTTTAAAATACGAAGAAAAAGCTGCGAAACATTACCTGGTTGGTTACCACCTACCTCTAGTAAGAAAATGTGTACATATTCATAGGTATCCTACATGCTCTTCCGTCACATCCTTCTCATCACCGGCGTCATCTTCATCTTCACGGTTGTCATATTACTCTAACATAAGTTCCAAGAAGGTAAAGATAGCCAGCTAGTCAGTGTTCTGTTAAAAGAGAAAGAGTACTCAACGAATTGTGAATAGCTCACTTGCATACCAATGGAGAGTGGATCTCTGCTCTTTTCCTCTTTTTACAAAAGAAATGGACCAAGAGAGTGCCGAACGCTCTTATCGTCTCCTCCCTGCAACTTCAACTGTATCATCCTCAACATCTCATGTGTGTACATTAGAAATTTTCTTTCACCTCAGCTTGTGAATAGTTGACTGCTGATAGATAGCTAGTGATAGATGGAAGATAGATCTGTGCCAATAGTTTAAAAAATATGATAACGGATGCGATGTGAGGTGATGTGATGCAATGCCTGCCTTCAAGGAGTACTTTTCATATTCTATTGGGGAGATTTGACAAAGGAAAGTATTCCCTAAATATTTACAGCACCGAAAAAGAAACAATGCGCTGGCTTTAGCTTAGCTTTCTGTTTCTTGTATATTCATATTTGACATGTACAAAATAAAGCTCTTACAAAATATCTTATACGCTTATATTTATAGTAAATAATGCATAACCGGAACATTTTAATACAGATATACATAAAACCTTCTTTGGTATATGCAAGCGGATAAAGACTTTATATCTATTTGCATAAAGAAAGATGCCGTGACTGTGACACTGGTATTGCTGGATACGCACCGATTCGGATTAATCTGATACATAAGCTGTGTGTCGCATTATCTTTTTGTCAAGGAAAAAAAAGTTGTAAGAAGGGGGTTTGAATTTTTCAAAAGATCACGAATGCATTTATGCAACAGCTAGAGGAGAGAGACAGGAGGAAGAAAAAGAAACGGTGCGGTGTTTTTGTACTCACTTACTCTCTCACTTTAGTGCTGTTGCATGTATCCAGTGTCATCGTCATCAAGTCAGCATTATTATGTATGTATCAAGCATATTGTGTTCTTTCACGGTTTTCTCATATACATAATACACACAAGCTGACATTCTACTTGACGAGGATGATGGCACCTATTCAGGAGCAGGAGAAAAGATGGAGATGAACCCCTTTCTTTTTCTTTTTTCTCTCTAGTAACGTTTTCAGTTTTTCTCTTCTCTCGACTCAACTTGTAGAACACGAATCAACACAGCGGCAAGATGGAGAGATGAGCTGTGTGTGAATCACTTGCACTTTCGTAGATTTTTATTCACAAGATGTGCATGCATAATGCACTAACGAATAGTCTATCGGGATTTAAAGAGAATAAATAAAATATTGAAAACGGATGAGACAACTCAAGTGACTGACGGCTTGGAAATGTATTCCAATCTCATAAAGCGAAACTTTACGTACTTTGGTCCAATTGTACTGTTTTGTGATTAGCATGTTGTGAAAAAAAGAGTGCGAGTCTAGTTTCTTTTGTCCCTCCCTATCCTTGATACTTGAATAGCTTTTAGTGAGACGAGACAAGTAAGTACCCACAATGGAAAGGAAATCTCTCAGGTACAGACAGACTCAAACTTAAGGCTGAACTCATTTGAGGTACGACGATGATTCACTCTCTCTTTCTAATCAAACGAGATGCACCAATTCAAAGATGAATTTGTATAAAGAAACGTAACCCTCCTAACCCTAACTTGAAATAATTTGCATAAACATGACGGAAAAATATGAATCGGAATTGAACTGCTGGTGGGGTGAAGTTTTGTTGCAGATAATTTTTGATATTTTATATTTTACTTCCCTATGATTATGTTCATTGAACCATTTTAAACTTTTTCTCTTTCAATTTGTATTGTATAGAGAAAGTTCTTCCTTTGTAACAATTCGTGTCTGCATATTTTAAAGACAATAATACTAAAATACTATTTTATGGTTATATACAATTTACAAATGTTTAAATCTCAAGAAAATGTGTACTTTTAAATTGAAAATGTGCGGATTAGAATTTTAAGCCGGATTTAAAGTATTTCCGCGATTACATGGAAAAGACACTCAGCTGCAGAAATTTTTTAAAATTAAGTCAAATTCGTTATAAAAATGAAACTTCTACATAAGTAATTAACTTTTAGCAGTTCAGAAATTCGTTTCCGAAACATTAAGCAAATTAAAATTCTCTTATACAAATATTTATGCACCAACTATTTTTCTGCTAAACATACAACTATAATACACGTGAAATTGATTTGAAGAATTTAAGCATACGGTTGGAAAAATGATTTGATAAGTTGGTAAACTTGGTAAAACATCCAAGGGACAGCGGCACCCTACAATGAATTATTTCCCTTATTGCTTTCCAGAATCCAGGAACAAAGATAGTTTTACCTATATTGCCTGAGTTTGTGTTGGTACTTCTAAATTTACCTGGCTATACCGCAATAACATAATATTTAAACCATACCCTTGTAGTAAGCTTCTATTTTATGCAGAGGGAAATCCCAAATCCCAACTCAAACAGTTTACATCTTGCGTCCTTTACTTCCCAGGTAAACGAAGAGAAGTGCAGGATCCTCTATTGTATGGAGTTCGTACTACTACCAACTGGTAAGCTGAAACGAATACCGCTTATGTGGTCTGACTGCCGAAGGGGAGATGGTGCCTGAACATGCCCACGCAAAACTGAGCTGACGTTCTTTCCTTCCTTGGCAGCGTCTCACTAAGAAGGGTAGTATCAAATGAAACACAACTTTGGTCGGCTTCGTGCTTAAGATGTTTGGTCTCCTAAAAGCAACAAAATCACATAACTTTACAAATACTGATTAAAAATAAAATGATACTGATAAATGTAACTGAAGCCACAGACTCGTCCACGGTTTCCTTTGATGAAGCTTTCTTATTACGAAGAATAACTGCAATAAATATTCATCTACTTTTAAAGGTCACCTATGATTTTTTAGCAAAATAAACTGCTGCGTAGTAATGAATTTGACTTTCAGGATTTCTTACTTTTATTGTTTTAGTGCAATTTGATACGATCTTGATATTATTTCTGAGATGAGTTAGATCACCGGACAAAAAACCAACTGCACTTAGTTTTTAGCAAATAAACGTAAAAATTAATGGTTTCCATCTCATGACTTGATAAATATGTGCCCTGTTTGTATAATGATAACATCAGAATTTGCCAACCTTAAATAAATTCAAATATGGTAAGATTTTTGAAATGATTTATTGCTTCTAAGTGGAGCCGAGAGGTGCTACCTACACTGTACTCCACTAAAACTTATGTTATTATCCAATAACGCTTTTTCCAAATCCCAATGATTAAGGTTATCAACCTCAACTTGGATTGCAAACCATTTTAATACCTCAGAAATGTATATTGGCGAGATGGTATAAAAATCAAATTTTATTACATATTTTATCACATTGCAAAGTATTGTTTTATTTACTTGCTTTATTTATTGCGTCGTGAATTATAAAAGGTCGCAATCGCGATGCCTTAAAACAAAATTGTAAGTTCACATTAAAACGTCTAATTCGCATTTGCTATTTAATTAAAATTGCAAAACTTTGTATCTAAAGCATTGGTGACAATAAATCCTGTTTACACTTTGGCAGAAAATTTACATTTCTGACTCAACCGAACATGAGAAATAGCGTCTTTACGAAATTTATTCAAATTTTCGACTATCTGTACTTTGAACATTGAAAGCAACACAAATAAAAGCTTTGTCGAAGTAAGAACAAATGAATTTCATGAAATTAACAAAATCAAGGATAGTGCGCTAAGGACAGGTTGACAAAATCTATCATCTCATTTTACGTACTTCATACGCAAAATGCATGCATAATAAATTATTGTAATTTATCTAAAATTCCCAACAAATGGACTCGCACCTCAAAAATTCATTTATTTACTTATTTATTTATGATCGTGCTCAAGCTCAAGGCGTAACGTAACATAACATCGTTTAACATTTTAAGTACATTTTAGCAACACGTCTTTTGCTTCTCATGAACATTTCATTATCTTATGATTCTGATATCAAAGCCAAAAAACACATAAACCGGCTTGCATATCATCGACACAAATTCGAAAGTCTTTCATCTTCCTCAGCAACACGACGCTGGTAATAATGCGCTTTGTAAATGTTCCACGAGAAGATGCGTATTTGATGTTGATGCCCTTTCCACTTCCACATTTAGTCGCGTGAGCGATGTGATGTCTGATGTGTGCACTTGCAGACTTGCACTCAATCCCTTTCCACTGACTCACTGAACTTCAAAATCGAGTGTGGATTAGAAACAGCACAACGACAACGGTACAGTGCAGTACTTTCATTTTGCACTTTTGTGCTGGGTCATTAAACAAAAGTGTGTGTAGATGAGGAGACTGAGATTGACAAGCCAGAGATTTTGACTACAACGCAACAACCAACAACATCGACATAAAATAATAAAAATGCATATGTACTTACAAGGAAACTGTACAAATTTTCTGCATTTTCTGGCATGTACCTACATAACTGCAATAATATACTCTCGCCTTCTTATTATTATGGCAGATAACATAATGTAATAATAGAATCGCATAACAGCACATCCCATCACTTCACGTCATAGATAGATGGTGATACGACAAAATTCATAAAACATCCACATGTTACTTTTTTATGTTGTGTAGAATTTTACACATGGTGAAAAACAAGAGAAAAGAGACAGTGACATGAAGTGATGAGACGCGAAGGTTGAAACTTACTGCTTTTTCGAGCTTCTGCTGTTACTGCAAAAGAGTCGCTCTTTCTTCCATTTGAGTCGTTACGTTAGCTGCAAAACTGAGTCAGCGTCAGCAGCAACCAGCAACATGAACCGAACCTTTTTTAAGAAGCACCAAAATCCATTTAAAGTTGTACATCAGGAAACATCTTTTCTTTCTTGCACACACTTGTTGTCTCATCATCATCTTCATTCCTTTTTAGAATCATCAGACAAGACGAGAGAAAACCAAACGAAATCAGCCAAAATCCTGGATGAAATAAATACTTTTTCTTGGATTGGATGTGCATCCCTCAGCAAGGCGTATAGTAAAGTATCGTTGTATCGCATGCCACGGGCATATCCGTCTCTGGTCAGTAAGTGAAGGAGACAAAGGCAGGTTGGTAAACATATATCAACCTTTTACCTTTTGCGGAACTGGTTCCCAAAATCGAAATAGTGCCATGGTTAGTTCAAACACTCGGGTACTCTAATACTATACTGAGTCACTGATCATCATCATCATGTAAAGTTACAAAGTTACGTACGAACGTGTGTGCGTAGAGAAAAAAACGATGCCACAAACCAAATCTTCAACCTGAGTTCTTAAAAATTGTACTCTGGTGCTAAAATGTTATTGTAACAGTGACCAGGAATGGCATCATCGCGTTTTTTACATTGTTAGTGATTGTTTGGTGTTTGTGATGACTGGATCATCATCAACTGCCCACTGCCACTATTTATTTCACCTGCTCACACGAACAAACTCTGGACCATTTAATAGGTTGCTTTAGTTCAGCAAGCTGTTTGTCCAGCCCGTGTGAGGCTGATTAACTTATACATTATTTAAAATATACATGACAGCTCTTTAAATATAAGACCTCTGTGTGGTGTGGTTTCTGTGACAAGAATAATGTGAACCTTTACATTGTATAACATTTAATCTGTGTTCAGAGTGATATACTGCAGTGTTTGCATATCTCTCTCTCCAAACCTACCTACCGGACAACAAACACCGACACATTTCTTTTATATCCGAGAGAATCTCTTGGAAAAGGAAAAGGGAAAAGAGCGACCTTTCCTTTCCTTACCTTATTTCATCCCTTTGTTGCGCAAGGCTTTAATGATACCTCTTTCAGGTATTATTATCACCTTCCAAGAAGTTGGAAAGTCGTTTACATAAAACGCATATTGTGTACTTTATTGTCAATTGTCATCCATATCTCTTTTTTTAACCAACCGCATCATCATCATCATTTTTGTCGTCGTTGTTCCTTCATACCGGTGGACCGATTGTGAGATGCCACACTTTACGCAACCCACGGATTGTTGAAGAATAAACTGACATAAAGTTTTAGTGAAGCAGCAGGCATAAGCAACCAACGGTGTAAGTTAGTAAATGATGATGCGAAGTGATGAGAGAGAGCCACCAACTTCTTCTTCTGGATTGTTGGGTTTGCGTTTAGAGTTTATAAGAAACGTATGCGATCGTCATTCATTTTTAAATTGGCCTCAGTGACTGTCGGATGAAAAAACTGAAGAAGCTTACTGATCTTTTTCTTCATCATTTTCAAACGTCTTCGTCATTTCATAACATCACTATTACAGAGTGTCTCGCTCTCGCCCGATCTGCTTAGTAGTGTAATGTAACGTAATGTAATGTAAGGTTGTTCTGAGTGAACTGCTGCATCAGCACTAGCAACGCTCGCTCAAGTCACTGGTTGCTGTCAATGGGAGAACACGCAAGAGAGAAGTCAGCTAAAGAGAGATCTCCCAGTGGGAAAAGTGAAGTTAAGCCAACAAGTAAACAGACAGGCAAGAAAGCCACGAGAAAAGTTGCGGAGTTTTCCTCCACCTCGTTCACCTAACCAACTTTAGTAAATAAATAGGTTAAGGAGAAGACATGGATATGGCACACCGATACATTAAATAAAAATGCCTAAGTCAGGAAGTAAAGCAGCTTATGACTTTGTGAGCCTCGCTTCTGTCAACTTGTCGTCAAACAGTGTTTGCTAACGATTAACTTTTTATCTCTGTGTGCTCTCCTCAACTAAGACTTTTCTGGTGGCAGTGACACTAAAAGAAAATTCGGGTGATGTGAAAATTTTGTAAAACCTTTTCCTGGAAAATCCAGCTTGATCTTGTAAGAAAGAAAATATCGTTTGACATAATCATAAAATCACACGGAATAATGACAATGATTATTATTATGTGATCATGACCATTCTTATGAAAATGAAGGTGCGCCGTGACTGTGACTGAAGTCAAATTCAACAGAGTTGGTTCAGTAGTTCACAGTAAAAAGGAAAGTTTATAAAAAAACTTTTTTTCACTGAGGGAGTACATTACGTCATATCAACAACCACCGACCGCCACCACACTCATGTCAGGTATCAAAAGTTGATGAACTTCATGTTTCTTGGTTCGGAGTGAAAATAACAACATAAATACAAGGACGACACAAAGCGTGAGACACGTTTCTATTCACTCACGCACACACGAGTTGTGAAAGCGGGCCCGATTTCGGCGTGTTTTGCACCGGAGAACCTCACAACTTGTTGAGAGATTTGTGGGAGGGCGCGGCTGCTTCAGAGCAGTTTCTCATTCTTTCTCTTTATTGTGTCGTTCAGTTGCCTGGGCCATGATCATAACTATGACACTGCAGACGCTACAGCCTTATCTAACGACCTAGAGCATAGTAGACAACTACAGTCTAGGATATAGATGGTTAAGCTGACTTACAAAATCGAACAGACGTCGGTTGACGCATTAATTTGAATGCTAAATGACACTTGACTGCTCATGTTGTGAAGAGTGTGTTTACTTTGGAGCTTTGTTCTTTTTCAGCTTCTACGTTGATGATACTTAAGTTAAGCAGCAGCTAACATCATCATCTTCTTCACTATCAAATCAACACAAGAGCCACGAACACCGACAACACCGCCGCCAGAACAAAGCCCCGGCTCTGTAAAATAAACGCTCATGAGTTCATGTTCGTATGGTTTACGGATATCGGTAAATGCAGAGACACATTGTCGGATCAAGAAGGTGTCAGTCTCATCATCGTCATCATCATCCTCGACTTATCATCTCATTCTTTATGTTATCATTATTGCCAGCATTCTCGTCAAATTAAGGTTCTTTCATCTGCAAAATGATGATCATCGTTTCTCTCTGACACGGGAGTTGATGACTGGTTTGGTTGGTTGCCCTTTGTTGTAAACTAAAACCCTTGTGTGGCTGTGAACTCTGTGTAATCATATCGTTGTAACGTAACGTAATGGATTCTTTCTGATCTTAAGTAAACTTCCACACAGTGAAATCATCCTGTAAACAAACATGAATCAGTTTGTGGTTTAGCTCTGGCATACAAAAGGAAAAGTTTCATTCAATCGATACAAAAATTCCAAACTGTGACTCTGCAAACTCAATATTTCACTTTTAGCATTTTCTCCAGGAAAAGTTTCACATTGCCCCAAAAGCAAACTTTCATGGAGCCTTAGATTGATTACACAATTACCTATATGTGTTTTGACATCTTTCTTTTCTACTGTCATCCATTGGTCTTGTTCAGCATTCATTACAGCTACCACTTCCACCAAAGCCATTGAATATATTCCAAAGCAGCAGCGTTTTTTCTTCAACTGTCACCAAGTTTGTTTTTCCAACTCTCCTCCAGTTTAGTGCACACATCGTTATTTTAGCTGGACAGCTTCACACACATGAGCCTGCGCTGCCTCCATCCGTACCTGTTAACAATGACAGGATTATAAATGGACTGTAAACGTTTGGGAAACTTGGAGTTACTCATTAAAGTTGACAGCACAAAATTGCTGCAGTCATTCACATGGACGAAAACAATGTCTGCTCTAGTGTGAGAGTTTAAAAAAGTGTGAATGAAAAAAAAAAAAAGTGGGTAGAGAGAATAAAGTTTTCTTTTAAAATGAAACAGTACCGTTATTATTACAAGGAAAAAAGTGGTTTAGTAAAGTTACAACTGACAATGAGCACAAGTGAGCCTGTACTCTAAGAAAAGTAATTTGGTGCCGTCTCGTTGATTCTCTCTTTTATTTTTTGGTAAAGTAAAATATGTGCTTATCGTTCAGTTTCATAGTTTCATCATCTTGTGCTGAATCCCGAGATTACGTCCAATGATTATAGCTATCTCAAGGAATGAAATTTTCTCTACATACGTACGCCCTGCTTATTGTGCTCTTACTCCATGTGAAAAGGAAATGCGTGGCCACGGAAAGATGAAAATCTTTCTTCGTCTGCTTGTATAACAGGTATTTTTACGACTTGTTTCGACAGAAATAGATTACCTTTTCTGTGGCTCGGAAGCTCCACTGTGTATAACTGTATTGATCACAGATGGTCACGTGGCCTGAGCTGCCTGCTTTATTTCGTATATCCTGGAGGAAGTTTTGATCTGGTATTTGATATTTTACTCTTGGCTGGATAATTATAGAAAAAATAGATGAATGCGGTGGTTGTTTGTTAAATACACATCTAACAATTAAGCACTTATGTATTATCATCGTGTTACATTAATCGCTCGATTTCCTCGTGAATAATCGAGTCCATGGAAAAGTAGGTATGCAGAGAAAAGGGAATCAAGACATTAGCGTTGTCATATACCTCTACTCTACCGACACAGCTTAGGAAAGTGGTTCAAGCGAAGGAACAAGATGAGTATCATGAGAACAAAGTTGTCCACTAATAACTTCATCATGAAGAAGAAACTCTTTCTCCAATCGGTTTTCATCCTTGTCATCTGTAATAACTCCGTAAGGGAGACGAGCGGAAACGTAGACAGGATTAATGCATTTGACGAGGAGCAAAATGGCCCACAAGAGAACCCAAATACTACTCCATTAATCCCCGAAAACGACATCGTTATTAGTGGGCTGAGCAATCAAACGTTTCCATCATCATCAAATTCTCATTTTATTTCTATTATGACGACTGGTTTACCGAGTCAGGAGAAAAGTGTATTGCGAATATTTGGAAGTACGACGCCGGCAAGGACAGCGACGGTGTCCACAAGCGGAGTAGCAAAGAAAGTAGAGAGGACACACAGTCGATTCCGTTCGTTGGAACAAGCGATTTGTCTCAATGCCACTGGAATCACAAAAGCCGTTCACCTGTCGGAAGTCGTTTTCGCTGGAAAAATTCTCAAGCTTTTTGAGCAAATGCCCGCCGTTCCTGTTGTGAATAATGGGCTCGACCAGTCAGCCCGAAATGCTCATAATGATTATTCCGCGAAGAGAAGGAGAGAAAGCTATTTCGGGGATTCGATCCTCAGGAGAATCAAGGCTGTGCCACCGCAGCCCACTCAACAGTTGAAACCATTCCCACGTTATGAAGCTGTGGTTTTGGTCAAGACTGTATTTAAAGGCGGATCCAAAGACATGGAGGATACCACAGTTACCGTTTCCGTCGACCCTAACGAGATAATTAAGCTCGGAAGAAGTGCAGCACGCTGCGTCAGAAGACTAAGAGCATTGGACACACGTCTCTTCTTCTACAAGTCGTTTGATGGTGGCGATGGACAATCTCAGGTGGAGGAAAGAAAGCGACGTGGCTCTGACTTCAGAAGCAGAAACTTTTCAAGTCGGATTTCAATAACGCCTTCAACAACATCTTCTTTACAATCAAGAAGCAGACTGGCAGGACTTTCGGGTGAAACCAGAAACAAGAGTCCTGTAAAAATGTTGGTATTTCAATCCTCTGCACTGACATTTTGGCCGGTTCCTCCCACGCTCCTGGTGTTAGATGCCATCAGATCTGCTGTCAGAGGTAAGCAGACACCTTTTCTATTGTTTTCCTTGTCAGACAGATCGTTGCCACCAAAACTGACAGAATTATGAATACAAGATTTTCTGGCTTGTTATAATACCCACCATCATCGTCATCATTCCATTCAAGGTTTCCTTCTCTCGCCAAGGGTGCTGCACGCTAAATTTGTTGTCATTTCACATTCCTGTAAGATGTAATCCACGTCGCAAGCGAGACCATACATGAACATGTGCGTGCGCATGTGTGCATTTCAAATCATGTTGGACAACATTCTACCTACACCATGAGCGCACTATCTAGCCTCAAATCTTTAATTTTGCAGTTCAACTTACTTGCGACTAGTATCCTGTCCTGTTCACAATAAAATTTACTACTGCGCTATCGTTTCTCGTTATCGAGAAAAATGGGGAATCTGTGACTCTGCCATAAAATAACTCCAATGCAGAATTCTTATCGCGATACTAAAATTTACAATTTTCCAATCATAAATTTATCAACAATTATTGCGCACTAGGTACTAGGCCATAAATTGAGCATCCCGCAGCGATAGAGTTAAGTACCCATTTACAGTGCTTATCATGTCTGCACGTTTTCGATGACGGTTACGCTGTGATTACAAATTACATTTTATTTAACAATATGTTTTAACACCTCGCTGATCAATGTTGCATTTCTGGATATTTGCCGGTTTACTGTTTATTTATTTACGTAATTTGTCACAATAAACGAACAATCTCAGTTTTCATTGGTTGACCACACAAAAGAGCAAATGGCGACGTTCACCAGCGTTGTTTAAAATGCTACAGCTTTCATCTACTAAAAGACACAATCGTCTTTCAACGTTACAGGTCATCAAGCTTTGTTATACTGTAAGATCGATCGGCAACTTCCTTCGAGACAGAGACCTTGTTTACTGGATGGTTGCAAAACGGTAATAGTTTACAGAGTTAAAAAACATTATAAATGATGCTGCTTAGCTGAGAAAGCATGACATTTATGTGGCGCAAGTGATGATGGGAGCTTATTACGAGAAGTGAAAAATGCACTTTTTATTTTAGTCCAAAAATATTGTAATGGCAAAAACGTGCTTTACGGGGACAAACAGTAAGCTCAAAGCTCACTCGCAGCGTTGTTTGGTTCCGGAAAAAATGTTTAGTTACTCTCTGTAATCCTTTTTGATCCTGCTTATACGAACTGTGTCTGTCTGCCACTCGACTCCACTCTTTCATTTCCTTTGAAAATTACTTTACAAAAGGCAACATCATCATAATACGTAATAAGCTTGGACACTGCTCCTGCAAGTAGAAAGTAAATTCACTTGCTGCTTCTACTTACCTTCATTTTTTCATTTTTCTCTCTCTCTTTTCATACATCACATCAGCTTTTTATAACTTTTATGAGGAGTTATGACAAAGAGGAAGCAGAGTGTAAGAGTATGAAGGTATTAATGTAATGTCTATGATGTTGTAGATGCATACCTCATTTTGAAGTGAGCACGAGTGGGTAGGATCACATTTGTCTTTTGTTGATCCATATTTTGGCATTTCTCCTTTCTCTCTTGTCTTCATCTCACAAATATACACGTTTACATCGTCTCTCACTTCCTTTTTATTATAGAAACAACAACAGAGGCTTTCCTCAAAGGAGACGGAGCAGACAGCATCAGAGATAGAGAGATGCATGTTATGCTCCATGCACTCTGCTTACTCTTTTCAACAAACTGTTACAATTTTTCCTTTCCACTTGCTCCACTCATGTTTCTGTGCCTCCAACCCGCTGTGCCGAAACACTAAACCCATGTAAGTTTTTGTTTATGGTAAAGAAGCCGGAACTTTATTTTGTGAGTGAGCAGGAAGAAAAGATGCTTCTGCTGTTGCTACCACTGCTGCTGCTCAACCGTTTACCAAAGGCGTTAATGGCTCCCGTCGTTGTTTATGGTTTTTACCTGGAGAAAAGTTTTTGTTTTGTTTTGAGTTGTGCATGAAGAATTTGCATGTTTAAAATATGTATCATGTTTGTGTTTACTTGGCTCTTCCTGGTTTCCTTATTTCACCGCACCGTTTCCCAAACCAAGCCTCTCACTATTCAACTTGCTCTCTCAGATAGAACCATACCATGAACAAGAACAAGAGCCAAGCAAAGCAATAGCAGCCTCCAGTCTATTCAACTCTCCACTCTTCTTTTGTCAGATTCCGCTATTTTGTATATTTTTAGGTCTCCTTTTCAAAATTTATTTATCGCAGGATGCACGTCAAACAAAACTGACAAATAGAGCATTATAAAAGTCATGGAGTTCGCGGAGATACTTTTTGAAAGGATCACTTGGTCGCGAGGCATCAATTTATTCCGCTTGGAATTTGATGTTTGTGTAGGTGTTTCTGGTATCATCATATCAGGAAGTGGCGACAACACTGATGATGACGATGATGCTATCGTGAACTTGTTTATTAGAGACATTCACTTCATCACGGTTTATTTTTATTTCCGAGTTTGACTTTTGATGAGCCCACAATTATGAGCCAGATTTGATGATTATACAAGAATTTGCTTAACCTTCATTTGCATCAAATCCTTTACGCATTTATCCGATGTCCATATATTGTACACCCTGATTTACAAACAATAACACAATTTAAACATTGTTTGCTGAATCAGCAGTGGATCGACAGTCTTGTGAACACGTGACTTACCCTGTTCTCTAACGACTGAAATATTTTCAAACGTTTCTTTCACCGATGTTCCTTCACATTTCCTTGATTGATGTGCTAAATGATTATTGTAGAAACTTGCCATAAGTGGATCTACCGATGAATGGATAGACTGAATAAATTAGGAAAGTCATCGTAAAGTGACAAAGAAGTGAAAAGTACGAAAAAGGAAAGGAAAGGCAGGGAATGGCAATTTTGTTTATTATGACCACGTTGCCAAAAATTAGGACCCATTATTGTTTGCACATGAAAAGAAAGGTCCTATATACTTACATAAACTTGATGGCGCCCAGTCTAAAACTGTGTTTGTCTTTGCTTCATTTTCTATCCGACATATTAAATGACATTAAACACCAGAATAAATCCATTTTGGAGCTCGACTGGTTTTTAAATCCGACAGTGTTTAAGACGGAGAATAAAATGAATGGCGAGACGCACAGAGGCTAAATAAATAACACGCATCTAATCAAGGTGTATTTGGACAAGTGAGGAGTATTGTCTTCATTTTCTTCGTCGGAAATTTTCGAGACCACTTCTCCATCTTAAGTACAACGTGTGGTATATCAAAGCAACCAAAGCGAACAAAGTGAAGCAACAGAAAGGAAAGAAAAAGCTAAGGGCGGAGAGCGTGTAAATGTTTCTTGAGATTTGATGCGATGCACATCTTCCACTCAAAGGGCAAGAATGGAACTGTTTCGAAGAGATTTTATAGTCTAAAGACGCCTCATTTTCTAGGGTGGGGTGCCTCAACCATAAATTAACATTATCATATATAGATAATAAATGCATTCGCTTCAGCCATTCGTGGTAGGCAGAGGAAAGCTTAATAACAAAAAACAAAATAAAACAACGCACGGATCATCGTCATCATCTAACGCATTTTTCCGATATAGTTATTATTTTTATTTTTATTAAATATGTACATACACAATTGTAGATATTGCTAAGTTCGTTGGACGCTCTACCTGAATGGAGACGAACAATCCAACATTTTAAAGAGAAGTGGCTCGCAGAGGCAAAAGAGAATTTCAAGTTGGTTTGTTAAAAAGCGGAACTTTATCGCCCTATTCATTTACATACAGACTTAAGATTACCATTTTTTACTTCCTCCAGCTCGTTTTATAAATAATTTGTGTGGGGGATATTACCACATGCGCAAGGTAGCTCCACACTCTACTCTAGCCTCTACCTGTTCTACTTTCTTTTACACTTTTATCTTTGGCCCTAAAGAAAGTTGTTGAACAGTTGTCGCTTGAGTGGAATATGCCTAAAAGGTGCTTAAAGACACACCGGTCGACCCTCAGAAAAATTACCTATGTGCGTCTATGCGAACATTGATATAATAAAAGTGGCGAGAGTGGAAATATCTAATAAAAGCTACAATTTTTAAACATTCCGCATTTGTAATCTCAATCTATTAACTTTTGGGGATAATTACGGTACGTCCACAAAAAAACTTTTTATTGGGGATCCTAAATTTTTTTAGTTATCTCTTTTCCTCTGAATTTTTACAGATATGGTATGAGCCCTGTGAACAGGGTACAAGATTGTAAAATGGCTGAAAATGGGGCAAGCTCGAATACGTGATAAAATTAAACTACCTTCTTGATCTGTGTGTGTTGAGACCCGGTCGAAAAATGCCAATAACTTGTTTGACTTTGTTAATTAGACAACTCGTGTAAATCAAGATTGCACAATAATGCGACGACGCGGACGGGTACAATTCTCATTTTGGACATGAACAAGATTGAAAACAACTTTTTTCTTCACTCGTTCCTCTTTTTACTACTAATTTTGTTGACGTGTTTGGAGGTGCAATTAAGTGTATGTACTATGCGCGGCTGTGGGAGAGATGAACTATGCAAATGTCAAAAAATTCCAGGAAATGGTGGGCCCCGTTGATTCACAATCCAGCGTGGGATACTGGTATGCATGATCTGGCCTGGCCTGAGTGAGTATCACTGTTTGAGCTAAGCATGTCAAAAACTATCGCCGTTCCATATCACTCAATCTGAATCTTTTATGGTTCAAGCGCATCAAAAATGTAGATGCAACATAATAATTTTAAAATAGACACGAGCAACTTAAAGAACAAATGGAAGAATGCACAAGCTTAAAGATCACATTCCTCGAGTTTGTATGTGGTCTTTAAATCAATGCGAAGGACAACAAATGCTAATGGATTTGAACATTAAACGACAAAAAAATCTAATTTTTAATCGTATTCTAATGACTTTTCTAAATGTCTTTGCCAGACATCATGATCACTATTCCTAGTAAATGAACACAGGTCAATGGAAATGGATGGATTTTCAATAATTCGCTTTTCACTTTATCACTGGTGCGATGTATGCGATGACTGAACTGTTATTTTATTTCATTAAAAATATTGACAATGCGAAGATGATCGCTACAAGATTGAAGCTGAGACAGATTCAAAACTTTAAGTAGAAACTGAAATGTTTATATGATGAAGTAATCCACCCTTCATTAGGTTAAAGAATATTGCATTGCAATGCAGTGGCTAGTGGTGGACTGGCTGGCTACCTAACTGGCTAAATGCCTTCGAGCCACTTATTTTAAACGTTTCACCATGATGATCAAAAAGAAAAATATTGGTGTGGCTGTGGCAGTCTAGTTGAAAAACGGATGAGTTTACCTTAGCTAGCCACAAAATATGCATTAAGTTCTTGAATTGTGAAATATAATGTAATGTAAAGAGGTCACTAACGCGTTGGAAGTAAATGTCTGGTTTTGGTACTTTACTGGAAAAGTCAATAAAATGTATCAGGATAAACTATCGTATCGTATTGTTTTTATGTCATTATCGGCTGTCGCTATCGGCTCCGTTTCATTTCATCATTTCTACTTGCATGAAGCAAACATCATTTCCGTGTTTTAAAAACACAAATAACAGAAAGTTCACAAAATCTAATCTATCCCCTTCATCGTACCAAAATATTAATGAGGATTTCCTCCATCCTTCACCAAATACTCCACCAAAGCTTGTTGTTTCCCAGCTTCGTTTTTTTGTTAAGCATTTTTTATTTTTGTTATCCACATAATAAAAACAAAACGAAAACTCCAATTTTCTTATTTTCTTCTAACACGCATAATAATATATGGAGCAGTGTTTTTTACTGTATTTGTACTAATAGTAGTACATATGTATGAATATGTAAAGTAAAGCACACACAAACACCACCACCAGCAGACATTTTCCTTCGCGTAATTAACCTTCTCAACCTTTCAGTAATGTATCTTGACTTGCCGTTCAATTTTCTTGACACGCTTTTTG
Organism: Cyphoderus albinus; assembly: GCA_021029165.1. Taxonomy (NCBI): domain Eukaryota; kingdom Metazoa; phylum Arthropoda; class Collembola; order Entomobryomorpha; family Paronellidae; genus Cyphoderus; species Cyphoderus albinus. The sequence goes on from VYYJ01000925.1 coordinate 39,406, forward strand.
CTGTAAATAACTTTCACACTTCGTTTTCTGGCAGTTGGTATGTTATGTTATGTTACGCTGTTATCATGAGAGAGCTATCGTGCGTAGAGTTGGGGAAGGGAGAGGCATAAAGTAAAAACCGTTTATCAGTCGTCTTGTAATAATAATGTGTACAAACATACTTCACTTAGTTGCGATATATCCGCCGACCGAGAAACTTAACCTCCTGGGCAAGGCCTGCATACTTCTAATAAAACTGTAAAATTTAAAAGTGTTTACCAATCTAACAGTAAGGAAATACCAAGGAACGAGACGAGAGCGGACCGACAATGGCAAGCGGAGCGTGTAAAATGCTAAAGAAACAAAAGAGGTGATAACGGTGCGGCGTTGATGGGGAAGGCAAGGGATTCCTGGGTGATGTTGGTGTTACGTTGGTGCCTTATGAATACACACAGCTCATTTCAGTAGGAGCACTCGAAACGCCTCCCTGCGCCCCTTTTCCTAGCTATTCTGATAACTAATTTATAAACCCTTTTGTCTATCTATCACTTTTCGCTTTTCTGTCCTCCGACGAAAGTGGGGCTTCATTTTCTACCACATTTTTATGCCTCAATTCTTGGACTCTATTTTCTAAAATTTTATAATAAACCTACGGGTAATGTACAACTGTATAGTTTCTAAAAATTTTATTAGACACTTTAAGATATTTACTTAATTGACTCCGGGAATTTGTTCATTTTTACTCCTTTTCATTTTATCAGCAGGAGACAGAGAGATTCGAGCAACTATCTCCGCTCATTACTAATATGCAAACACATTTTAATTTATTGTTACAA